>ML663051.1:565805-855590 GCA_007570785.1 Antilocapra americana | reverse complement strand
TGTGTATGGTGTTAGAAAGTGTTCTAGTTTCATTCTTTTACAAGTGGCTGTCCAGTTTTCCCAGCACCACTTGTTAAAGAGGTTGTCTTTTCTCCATTGTATATTCTTGCCTCCTTTGTCAAAGATAAGGTGTCCATAGATGCGTGGATTTATCTCTGGGCTTTCTATTTTGTTCCATTGATCTATATTTCTGTCTTTGTGCCAGTACCATACTGTCTTAATGACTGTGGATTTGTAATATAGCCTAAAGTCAGGTAGGTTGATTCCTCCAGTTCCATTCTTCTTTCTCAAGATTGCTTTGGCTATACGAGGTTTTTTGTATTTCCGTACAAATTGTGAAATTATTTGTTCTAATTCTCTGAAAAAGACCTTTGGTTGCTTGATAGGAATTGCATTGAATCTATAGATTGCTTTGGGTAGTATACTCATTTTCACTGTATTGATTCTTCCAATCCACGAACACGGCACATTTCTCCATCTGTTTGTGTCCTCTTTGATTTCTTTCATCAGTGTTTTATAGTTTTCTATATACAAGTCTTTTGTTTCTTTAGGTAGAAATACTCCTAAGTATTTTATTCTTTCTGTTTTGATGGTGAATGGAATTGTTTCCTTAATTTCTCTTTCTGTTTTCTCATTGTTAGTGTATAGGAATTGGAAATAAAAGCACGAATAAACAAATGGGACCTAATTAAAATTAAAAGCTTCTGCACAACAAAGGAAACTATAAGCAAGGTGAAAAGACAGCCTTCAGAATGGGAGAAAATAATAGCCAATGAAGCAACGGACAAACAATTAATCTCAAAAATATACAAGCAACTCCTGCAGCTCCATTCTAGAAAAATAAACGACCCAATCAAAAAGTGGGCCAAAGAACTTAACAGACATTTCTCCAAAGAAGACATAAAAATGGCTAACAAACACATGAAAAGATGCTCAACATCACTCATTATCAGAGAAATGCAAATCAAAACCACAATGAGGTATCACTTTACACCAGTCAGAATGGCTGTAATCCAAAAGTCTACAAGCAATAAATGCTGGAGAGGATGTGGAGAAAAGGGAACTCTCCTACACTGTTGGTGGGAATGCAAACTAGTACAGCCACTATGGAAAACAGTGTGGAGGTTCCTTAAAAAGCTGCAAATAGACCTGCCATATGACCCAGCAATCCCACTGCTGGGCATATACACCGAGGAAACCAGAACTGAAAGAGCCACGTGTACCCCAATGTTCATCGCTGCATTGTTTACAATAGCCAGGACATGGAAGCTACCTAGATGCCCAGCAACTGACGAATGGATAAGAAAGCTGTGGTACATATACACAAGGGAATATTACTCAGCATTAAAAAAAATTCATTTGAAGCAGTTCTACTCAGGTGGACGGAACTGGAGCCCATTATCCAGAGTGAAGTAAGCCAGAAGCAAAAACAACAATACAGTATACTAACGCATATATATGGAATTTAGAAAGACGGTAACGAGAACCCAGCATGCGAGACAGCAAAAGGAACGCAGATGTATAGAACAGACTCGTGGACTCTGTGGATGAGGGCAAGGGTGGGATGATAAGGGAGAATGGCATTGAAACATGTTAATTATCATATGTGTAATCAATCGCCAGCCCAGGATTGATGCTCGGGGCTGGTGCACCGAGATTTCCCGGGGGGAAGGGAGGAGGGGGGGAGGAGGGAGGGGGGTTCTGGAGGGGGAGCATATGTACACCCATGGCAATATCCATGTCATTGTATGGCAAAACTAATAAAAAAAAAAAAGAAGAAGAAATCATCCAGACACAGGGTCTAGAGACAGCTCATTTCTTAGGTCTAGGGGGGTGGTGAGGAGAGACTCAAATCTGCAGCCCTGGCAGCCACTGGTGCAGTAGCCAGTTATACCGTGGCCCATGACTCAGCACATGATGCCAACAGGTTGTCCACTAGGCTGACTGCTAGGTATAAGTGATGCCCTGCTACAGTGCATTAGACAGCAGTCCAAAAGCTTTTGCCACAGTACTTCAGTCCGTTTTTGTACAAGGCAAAAGTCAGGCCTTGTACTGCATATTATTGTTTGGTATCATTTTCATATTTTGCAGTGAGCACTTCTGGTAGCAAACAGAAGTGCTTGTCACTCAAGACAGTTAATGATGAGCATCTATTTTGCACAAAATGCTTGACGTCATTTACCGTCCATTTCGGATGTCTTAGTAGTGTCTAAGAGGATTTGATCAGTAGAAGATTCAAGTCATCTGAAGATACATTACCCCTTGCTTTCAAAGGCTGTGCCTGATGACAACAATTTAAAAGAACAGGTGTGTTTACATTTCGCTCCGCAAAGCACGACTTTTTCAAACTCATCAAAATTAATTTAGCTCGTTTCTTTAATTCCAATGTTTTGTGCACAAGAAGTAAAATACTTGGTAATGTATTGTCTCCAATAGAAAATTACAATTTCATACAGTGAAATGATAATGGTTTTATGTCAGTGTCATTAAAAGCTTCAAACAGAAAATCTACTGCAATAATTTGATTTTTTTTGGTCAATTCTTCAAAGCAAAGCTGTTGAGAGTTCACTCTGACAAATATGAAATAGCTGACATTATTGTGAACACTGCTGTAAATTCCACATAAAGCGTCAAGCTTGAAGACAACACTCCTTGTTTATGTGCTGGTAAGACAAATACAAGTTTCACTGAAGCACGAAATCATGAAAAAAGAAAGGATGTTCTTATTGAATTATGAAACCTATGGCACAGACTTATATTTGAAGTCAGCTGTGGCACACAAAATTTAGAATCACTTACAAGCAAGTTATGACTGTTTTTCCATCAAAATAGAGGCTATAGTTTTTAGCATTTAAAAGTATTTTCATAGCAATACAGTTAGAGAAAGGAAGTACAAAATGTTTTGATCAAGATGGGATTGAATAACAAAAACAAAACCTCTCTGGCATGGCAGCTCAACATTTCTTTCCTGCTTCTTATCCACAGCATCTTAGAAGTATGTAAGCCTTTGAAATGCTCCTCTTTAATCAACCTGAGTGATCTACAATAATATTGAGCTCCTTTGTTAAAAATGTTCCCAAAATTTGTATTGTATTTATTTAAAATCAGTTAGAAATCTCTACCTTTCATCAAAAAATGTAAGGAATGGAGCACAAGAACCTTCAACTTTTTAAGGTTTTAGCAAGTTCTGAGTATTGAAAGCAAATCTTGCAAACTGGAAGGCACTGAAATTGAAATTTATCCATTCCATTGAAAAGGAAAAACTAAACAGACATACAAATCAATGTACAAAATTTAATTCTGAATTTACATAATTGTGGCTTGGATTATATTGACTTGTGATAAGACTCTTTTTGGTGGAGTCCCTGATTCACTTGGAGAAATTTCTCTTTTCTGAACTGGAGTGAAATAATAAAGTCAATCATTTTTCATTCAACATTTAAATTTGATGAAACATTCAAAAGATCATAATTTTATGATTTTTGTCTTAAAAGAAATTATCAAAGAAAAGTAGGTGTTCTAACAAAAGGTCAAAAAATGCACATGTGGAAATACTTATTTTCACTGAAACATACAGTTCAATGTGAAGAAACAGAATTAAGAATATTCTCCATTCAAAAAAAAAAAAGAATATTCTCCATTCAGCAAAATTTTCTTAAAGCATACTAGACACCTCTGTAAAGAAAAAGTAGTGATTCCATCAAAATTATTACAGTTCACTGCAACATCTGGTTGAATCTCACTAGCATAATGTTGAGTGAAAGGAATCAGACACAAAGGATTATATATTACATGATCACAGATGCATAAAGGACAAAGGCAAACAAAGCAATCGGCGCTGTTAGACCTGGGTCACACAGAAGGGCTTCAGGGGTTAGTGATGTGTCTGATTTCCATCTGGTGCCAGTAACTCAGGCCTGTTCAGACTGAAAATTCATGTATGACATTAATTTTTCCAAGTGTTTGATATGCTTCAATGATCTTTTTTAAATACTATGGATATTCTCCTACATGACTATGATATTATAATACCACTACTGTTACCGAGTCCAAGTTCGCTCTGCTTGCCACATGAGGTCAGTGAATAGGAGACCAGGTGTGGAGGCAAGGAATACTTTATTTGGGAAGCCAACAGACAGAGAAGATAGCAGACTAATGTCTCAAAATAGCCATCTTATGAGGTCTGAATGCCAGGTTCTTTTACAGGTCAAAGATTAGGAGGTTAGGAAACAAAGTAAAAGGCCATTAATCTTGCAAATATCTCCTAGAATAGCAAGCCTTGGGCAGGGGATGTGTTCACTTCTTCCTTCTGACCATTTACAGGTGGACAGGGTCTGAAACAAAGGCACTTCCATTAAATAGTCGGGCAGAGGGCAGGGTTCTTTGAGACAAGTTCCCTTCTGTATGATTATAATAACAAAGTCAAGTCAAAGAAACAGTTCCAATACGGAGTTGGAATTGGTTATTCCCTGCAATACTACCACACCTAAGAAAAGGACAGATTATCCCATCACAATATTTAATATCTTGTTCTCATTCATATTTTCCTCATTTACCCAAGAATGAGTTCTGTAGTTTTCATTAGTTTTAATCCACGTCCAGTCTAAATTAAAGCACTGCATTGGGCTGCTACATTTTTTGCCTTCTTTTAATCTCATGCAGTCCCCTTTCCTTTTCACTTGTTTCGTGACATGTTGCTGTGTTATAAATATTCCACATTCTAGATTTGTCTGAGCTGTCGGAGTGGGCAGAATTCTGTAATCCCCTCTCCTAGGATGAGGGCAGCCCTGAGATATGATGGGATAGCACTTCTGTTATGAGAGTACCAGATTTTTAGGATGTAAGTAGGGTCTCCAATTAGTTGACTCTGAGTTCATCCAAAAAGGCAGTTATCCTGCCAGGGTCTGACCTGATGGAGTAAGCCTCAAGTGAAAGTGAAGTCGCTCAGTCGTCTCCGACTCTTTTTGACCCCAGGGACCATAGCCTACCAGGCTCCTCTGTCCATGGGATTCTCCAGGCAAGAGTACTGGAGTGGGTTGCCATTTCCTTCTGCAGGGAACCTTTCCGACCCAGGGATTAAACCTGGATCTCCCGCATTGTGGGCAGATGTTTTACCATCTGAGCTACCAAGAAGCCTCAAAGAGAAATTCAAAACAGTAGAGACATCATCTTACACACCTTGAAGAAGTGAGCGGCCGCACGGTGAGAGGGGGCCAAGAGGCAAGGGTGGGCTGGAAGCCAGCTCTTGCCGCAGCTACCAAGGAGACGGGCACCGCAGCCCTAAGTTCACAAAGCAGTGCATTCTGCAACAACTGGTGGGACCGGTGAGAGAACTTTGAGTCTCAGGTGAAATTATTATCCCACCCGTGCTTAGATTTCAGCCACAGGAGACCCTGCGCAGAAGGCACGGATAACTCACACCCTGACGGCCGTCTCAGGGACATTATGAGATAATAAATACGTGTCATTTTGTAACAGAGAAAAACAACTCTGCCTCCATAGTAGATTAGATCTGCTTCTTTTACTTTAATCTTTGTAGTCTATGCTAGTCTATTTTTTTAGAGTTAAGAATGTTGCCTATAGCCTGAAATATATACAATAGCCAGTTCTCAAGTTTCCAACTTTTAAGAGTAAAAGGGTTTTCCATTCGTATAGAGAGAAAAAGTGGCAGAACCAAGAATAACATTGCTTTTATTGGAGGTTTATAGGAACATCTTGACCTATTTGGACAAAGGAGTCCTGTACCAAGAAGCTTGAACAAGCATCTTCACCCCTCCCTCCACTTGCCACTAACTACCTTGTGACCCCACAACCCCCTGTTGGGCACATACCCTGAGAAAACCATGATCCAAAACCACACGTGTATCCAATGTTCACTGCAGCACTATTTCCAATAGCCAGGACATGGGAGCACCCAAATGTCCCTCAACAGACAAATGGATAAAAAAGACGCTGTGCATATATATAAAAGAATGCTAGTCAAAAAAAGAAACAAGTTGGGTCTTTGTAGTGATGTGGATGAAACCGGAGTCTGTTATACAGTGGGAAGTAAGTCAGAGCAAAACAAACAGTGGGCATAACTCATATATACACATATGAAATCTAGAAAAATGGCACAGACAAACATCTTTGCAGGGTAGGAATACAGACAGAGAATGGACCTGTGGACATGGTGGGGGTCGGGGGAGGAGAGAGTGGGATGAGTCGGGAAAGCAGCATTGACAGAACGGACGGCCACATGTAAACAGCCGGCCAGCTGGTTAGCACAGGGAGGTCAGCCTGGTGCTCTGTGATGACCTGGGCGTGGGGGCGCGAGAGGGAGGGGCGACAAAAACTAACACAACATGGTAAGCAATCATGCTCCAGTTTAAACACTCAGAACGGTGAATGCTCTGCTGATACAATAGCGGAGTCGTGGATGCGGTAAACAGACAGGTTTACCGGGATAAGCGAGGAGAGGGGCACGCTGGGAAATTGGGGTTGACACAGACACTCCACTACAGATAAATCAGGTGACTGGTAAGTGCCAGCTGCATCGCACGGGGGACTCTGCTCAGTGCCCTCTGATGGCCTACACTGGAAAGGAGTCTTTAAAGGAAAAAGGGGTGGAGGTTTGTATAGTGTAACTGACCCCTTTGCTGTACACCTGAGCACAACCTTGTAAGTTAGTAGAAACAACTGTACTCCAAAAAGAAGAGAACGCGTTGCTGAAATCCTTGGGAGAGCGAGGTTTGGGGGGCCAGGAGCCACTCGCCTCCTCGCGTGGCCCTCCATAAAACTTTCTCTGCTCCAGACTCTGACAGTTCAGTATTGCCTGGCCTCACTGCCTCAGACACAAGAACTTACGTTTGCTCATGATTTTAAGCAACTAAATTTGTTGTAATCTGTCACTTGGTAATGGAAAACACGTATGGCACCCTCCTTTATATTGCTTGTAAATCAAGAGTTGCTTTAAAGCAGCATCAGATAAACCTTTTCTGGAGAGAAACAGACTGTAAATATTCTAGGCCTCGCCGGCTGATCCAGCCGCTGTCAAAATCGCTCGTCTTCCAGTAGGACGAGAGAGCAGCCGAAGGCAATACTAAACCAGTCACTGTGACAGCGTCGCAATGAAGCTTCATTTTATAAAGCAGACGGCCGGCCGGGATCGATGTTCCTGGACCCTGCCCTCCCGCCCGCTCCCCTTCAGGCTGACCAGGGCACGGCCCCTCACCCGGTCCTCCCACGAGCTGCTGCTGGGAGGCCCCTGAGATAAACGAGCTGCAGACACCAAGATGCTGCTGTTGCTGCTTCCGATCCTGGCTCAGCCATCCCTCATCTTTCACCGCACTTTAAAGTTTACCCAGCTCTACTGAATGCCTGATTATCACATTTAAGCTTCGCAACAGCCGAGCGGGTGGGATGCACAACAGCCTCCATCTTCGGAGAAACGAAAGGGAGACCCAGGGCACTGAATGTCTTGCCAGGCTCACACAGGTGGCGGGCTCTGCGTCAGGTGTGAATCCTGGGGAATGTCTGAGCGGTCTGGTCGGGCGCCTTCTCGTTGACGGGGGAGGGAGGCTACATAAGGAAGAAGGCTGTCGGGCTTCAGCCACCTGCCAGGGCAGGGACGGGGCAGCCCCAGCCTCCGAGCCTTTGCTGGAGCCCGGCGGGATGCGCAGCCTGCTGGGGTGGGAAGGGCGGAGCGCCGCCGGTCCACCCCCGCGCTGGGGCACAGATCAGAACACACCCGCGGCCGGCAGTCTCACCCCCGTGGCTGCTGCCCGTGACGCCCGGGCCGTTTCGGGAGCGCTGTGCGGCGCAGGGCTGGGGCCGGTCCGGGTGGCCCAGGCACTACGCCTGTCTCTTGCATTTACGGCTTTTGTGACCGGAGCAAATGGCCCCATCTCTGTGCACTTCCCACCTGTACAGTGAGAAGGACAGCTCCTGCGTCACCTGGAGGATGGTGAGGACCGAACGGGACGTGGGCTCAAGGGCGCCTTCCACCCTGCCCCGCCCCCACCCCTGTCCTCGGACCCACGTGAGCTCTCTGGACCATGGCCGTGTTTGGCCCTGGCACGATCCATGAGGAAAGAACGTTCCACGGGCCCTTGGTTTACTAACGGCCTCTGCTCACTCCGTGTTCCTGGTCTCTCCTCGTGCGTAATCCCTGCGCATGCCCTGCGAACCTGAGCCCAGACGCTCCCCGGCCCCTCCTCAGCCCCGATCCCTCCTGGGTCAAGGTTACAACTAGCAGTTTGTTTTCAGAATCTGTGAGCCTGCTTCTTTTTAGTTAATAAGTTCACTTAGAGTTACCAAAGCAGAGACTTTGCAGGGAGAGAGAAATCTGGAGTTTAGGATTAGCAAACACACACTATCATATATAAAATATAATGCTATGATATATAAAATATTATAATATAAAACCAACAAGGACTTACTGAATGGCATGGAAAATTCTGCCTTATATTCTATAATAACTTGCCTGGGTAAAGAATCTGGAAAAGAATGGATATTTATACATACATACATACATATATATATATATATATATATATAACTGAATCACTTTGCTGTATACCTGAAACTAACAACATTATAAATCAACTATACTCCAATAAATTTTAAAAAAAAAACAGTTATGACTATTCCAATGCTCATCTGGTCATGTTCACTTGAAAACTGAGGAGAGAAGAAGGGAAATTGGATGAAGATAGGCAAAATGCACACACTTTCAGTTATAATATATATAAGAACAGAGATGTAATGTACAGCATGATAAATATATGGCCCCATGGACTGTAGCCCACCAGGCTCCTCTGTCCATAGAATTCTCCAGGCCAGAATACTGGAGTGGGATGCCATGCCCTCATCCAGGGAATCTTCCTGACCCAGGGACTGAGCCCAGGTCTCCCACATTGCAGGCAGATTCTTAACCACTTGAGCCCCCAGGAAAGCCCCATAATTAACCCTGCTGTATGTTATATATGAAAGCTGTTTAGAGAGTATATCCTAACAGTTTTCATCACAAGAAAAGAAATGTATTTCTTTTATTTTTACCTCTGATGATGGATGTTCAGTAAAGTTACTGTGGTCATCATTTCTTGATGTATGTGAGTCAAATCGCCATGCTGTACACATTAAACTTATCCAGGGCTGTATGTCAATTATGGGCTCCCTGGGGGCTCAGTGGTAAATAATCCGCCTGCCAATGCAGGAGCTGAGAGTTCAATCCCTGTGGCGGGAAGATCCCCTGGAGAAGGAAGTGGCAACCCGCTCCAGTACTCTTGCCTGGGAAATCCCATGGATAGCAGAGCCTGGTGGGCTACAGTCCCTGGGGTCCCAAAAACCAGATACAACTTAGTGACTAAACAAAAACATGTCAATTCTATTGCAATAAAACTGGAAGAAAAAAACAAAGTGTCCGATTCAAAACAAAAGAAAGTTAGAATTCACCCTGAAAGAAGCCTCCTAGGAGAGTCAGGCTGCAGCGTCACACTGCGGTCCCTGCAGGGGGAGACACCTTCAAGAAGCCCACGACCCATGGAGAGAGGCGAGGCAGAGTCCAGCTGCAGCACTCGAGGCACCTCAGCCCCACCGACTCGACGCACGGAGCCTCGGCCATGTGTCACCAAAGGGTTTCACTGAAGTCAAGTCTGAGAACCAGCTATGGGCCCAGTATCCCACCACAGGAGAGAAAACAGAGGCCTATCGGGGCATTTGCCACACAGCTAGGAGTACAGCCCAAAATGGACTGAAGCTGACCCCTAAGGCCTGGCCCCCAGGAGCCCCGTGTCAGCGTCCCCACCCCAGGGACAGTCAGGCCCGCGGCCACAGACCACATAGCTGCTTCTCTGGCCTGTTCGCCAGCCTTTCCCTGGAGACCTCAGGCCTCTCTGTGGGATCACTGGGTTAATTTTGGTTTCGAAGATTCTGCAATGTGAGCAGGAGACCCTGGGGAGGGAGATGTGAGTCCTTTAGAAACACAGGCCCCCTGCAGCAGGGTCCTGGAAGCAAGAAGGGTCCTGGAAGCAAGAAAGTTCTTGCTGGGCCAGGCACACCCCCAGCTCCCACTGTCCCAGCCAATACCTCCCTCAGCCAAGACGTCAGGAACGTTAGGATCACTCAGAGTGTGAGCCGCCAGGATGAGTTTGCTGGAGTGAGGGCTGGAAGGGTGTCCCAGAGCCCTGGAGAAGCCCGAGGGTACAGTGGTGGAGGGCACAGTCTGGGAGCTCGTCGAGCCTCGCTGTCCTTCAGTTCAGGGTCTCTGAAAGACCCAGCACAGGTCCCTAGGGCCTCCAGGGGATGCCAGGCCCAGGGGGTCTGCCGGCCAAGAAGCCCCAGCCTCCCACCCAGAGGACAGGGGTGCTTGGGGCCCTGCTCCCAGGAATGCCTGCGGGGGACACTGTCTGTGCCCCCGGTACCTGCCAGCGTCCAGGCCCTCAGAAGTCTTCTCCTCCAAAGGGGATGTGATCATCGGGGCCGTGGCCCCCTTACACGTAGTGCTGGACCAGCCGAAGGTCACCTTCCGGCAGCCTCCATGCTAACCGTGGATCATGCCCTTTATCCATGTGGATAGAGGGGAGGGGCAGGGGGAAGTGGAGGAGCCCTCCTGATTGATGCAGGCATCGGGGGACCCCAGACCTGTCACCCTCCCCCCAAGGCCCCCTGGCAGGGACACCCAGGCAGGGGGAGCCCCTGTGCACTGGGAGGTGGAGACTCTCCAGGCATTGAGTAAGTGGAGGAACGCCTGCTCCTGCCCGGATGATGCTGCGTGTGTGTGTGTGTGTGTGTGTGTGCGCGTGCACTCACGCTCAGTTGCTCAGTAGTGTCAAACTCTTTGCGACCCCAAGGACTGAAGCCTGCCAGGCTCCTCTG
Organism: Antilocapra americana; assembly: GCA_007570785.1. Lineage (NCBI taxonomy): Eukaryota > Metazoa > Chordata > Mammalia > Artiodactyla > Antilocapridae > Antilocapra > Antilocapra americana. The sequence continues at coordinate 844,733 of ML663051.1, read as the reverse complement.
TCCATGGGAGTCTCCAGGCAAGGATACTGGAGTGGGCAGCCATTCCCTTCCCCAGGGGGTCTTCCCAACCCAGGGAAGGAGTAGGTCTTCTGCAGGCAGATTCTCTACCGTCTGAGCCACCATAATGCCAACATCCCTTAAATGCGATGGAGAGAAGAGCTAGCAGGTTCAGAGCTAGGAATGTTCCAGAATCATGGATGCAGGAGCTGCAGCTTCTGGGAGGAAAGAGAAGGCAGCCCCAGGCCATACTTGTCAGCCACTTCCTCCCACAAGTCCCGATTCCACAGACCCTGAACCATTTCCAAGGCCTCCCTGGTTTCTACCCAGATTTCAGTCTGTGAGCCTGCAGGGACTACCCAGAGGGTGCCCAGGAAGTACATAGCTGCCCCACTGTCCGCCTCCCCTGGGTCTGTGTGGCTCCTCCCTGCCTTTGTCAGGAACTGTCCAGGGCACCTTCTGCATCTACTCACCACCCTTTGCTCGTTGCGGCGGCTGCTCATCCACATGATCGCGTGCCTGGATGTCTGCGGGCACACAGCTGCCAGTTTTGCCGTGCGTCTGTCCGGCTCACCATAGCCCGTGCCACCTGTCTGCCTGTCTTACCCATACCTGTGCAGCTGTCTCTGGGTGTGTCTGCCCCTCTGCGTCTGAGTCGCGTACCCCACCTTCAGGTCTGCCTGGAGCCGTGTCCCGTCCACCCTGCCCAGGGCCTGCCTGAGTCTGGGGACCCGAGGGTGTCTGTCTGTGCTGCTCCCAGCGTCTCTCTATGTCTGGACGTCCTTGTGCGTGTCCATCCCTTTGTGTGTTGCTTTGTCCATCTCGGGGAGAGGGCCAGCCTTTCTCCAAGAGTGTCCACTTGTGGATGCCTATATTCCCCAGGACCCCAGTCCTCCCGAGGCTCCTTTCAACAGACATACAGCTAAATTCAGTCCCTCATCCCTACCTGCTCTTGCTTGGCCCACAGAGAGACGGGCTGTTCTGTGTGGCTCTCTACAAGGCTGCTGACTGATCCAAACACCCTCTGTCTTTCACCCTCTCCAAGATTCAAAGCCCCCTTTTTCCTGAATCTTCCGGGCTTTCTCCTTGCTGTGTCCAAGGCAGAAGAGGACCCAGCCTTCCTGCCCAGCATCACCGTGGGACTGCAGGTCTGTGATTCCTGCATCTCTGGCGTCAGGCCCTGGGGAGCACTCCGTGCTGCTGTCCAGCAGCCCCGGCCCACGCTCAGCTTCGCCGCAGCCCCCAGCCTCCGCTCCTGGGGTGGCTGGAGGGATGCCCCTACGAGCCCGAGCCCATGTACGGAGCCCCTCAGGTGAGAGACGCACCCGGAGAGGGACAAGCACACGAACCCCCTGACTGGGTCTGGGTGCCCGCCACAGGTTCAGAGGACAGCAGTGTAACCGGGTCGCAGGCTGTGACCCTGAAGGTCACTTTCCTTTTCTCGGCCTGGGATTCCCCTTCTGCAAAATCGGGGGATGGGTATTGGACTCGATCAGTGGTTCCCTAGCGCCGGCCCACCAACTGGCGCTGATCTATAACGACAGTTTCTCTCGTCGGCAGCAAGACGACAAAGAAGCCACACGGTACACGCATGTGTCGGTGTGAGGTCACCAGCCCTGCTTGAATACTGGCTTTTTTCTTCTTGCTTTTTTCTAGTTTATTGAGATGTAAGTGGCATACATCACGGCAGCGTAATGATTTGACTTACGTATATGGTGAGCGGATTACCACAGTAAGTTTAGTTAGCACCAGCCGTCTCATTTAGACACAATCAAAAGAGAAAGTAAAAAGAAAGGAAGAGTATGTATCCTTGTGATGAGAACTCTTAGGGAACACTCTCCTAACAAGTTCATGTGTATGACATTCAGCAGCCTTCACTGTATCATGCTGCACATTACACCCTAGTACTTATTATCTGGGAACTGAAACTCTGTACCATTTGACCTCCTTCCTCAGCTTCCGCCCTCCCCACTTCCTGCCTCTAGTAAGCACAAATTTGATCCCATTTTCTGTGACTTTGGTTGCTTTTTCTTGGGGATTTTTTTTTTAGATTCCATATGTAGCTGAGATCATACAGTATCTGTCATCCTGTGTCTGACCTATTTCACTTAGCATAATGCCCAGTGGCCCAGACCGTAAAGAATCCAGAGACCCGGGTTCAATCCCTGGGTCAGGAAGATCCCCTGGAGAAGGGAATGGCAACCCACTCCAGTATTCTTGCCTGGAGAATCCCATGGACAGAGGAGCCTGGTGGGCTGCAGTCTGTGGGGTCACAGAGAGCCAGATGCGACCGAGCGACTGACACTAATGCCCTCCAGGTCCATTCACGCTGGCACGGATGGCAGGGTTTCCTCCTTTTTGTGGCTGAATAATATTCCAGTGTGAGTGTGCGTGTGTGTGTGAGTGTGTGAGTATGAGTGTGTGTGAGTGTGTATGAGTGTGTGTGTGAGTGTGTTGTGAGAGTGTGTGTGTGTGAGAGTGTGTGTGTGAGTGTGTGTGTGTGTGAGTGTGTGAGTATGAGTGTCTGTGAGTGTGTGTGTGAGTGTGTGTGTGAGTATGAGTGTGTGAGTGTGTGTGTGAGTGTGTGTGAGTGTGAGTGTGTGTGTGAGTGTGAGTGTGTGTGTGAGTGTGTGTGAGTGTGTGTGTGTGAGTGTGTGTGTGAGTGTGTGAGTATGAGTGTCTGTGAGTGTGTGTGTGAGTGTGTGTGTGAGTGTGTTGTGAGAGTGTGTGTGTGTGAGTGTGTGTGTGTGAGTGTGAGTGTGTGTGTGTGAGTGTGTGTGTGAGAATGTGTATGACAGTGTGAATGTGAGTGTGTGCATGAGTGTGAGTGAGTGTGTGTGTGAATGTGTGTGAGTGTGAGTGTGAGTGTGTGTGAGTGTGAGTGTGTGTGAGAGTGTGTGTGTGAGTGTGTGTGTGTGAGTGTGTGTGTGTGTGTGTGTGTGTGCCATATATATAGATAGATAGATATAGACATACATGCACAGCTTCACCCACTCTTCCATTGATGGACATTGTTTCCACATCCTGGATATTGTAGATTTTATTTTATGGCAAAATTAAAATTTGGCAACCTTAGGCCAAACTCCCGTAAATTTTTTTGTTGATTGATTAAGCAGACTGGGACACACGTTTTCCGACAGCCCCTGACGGATGGCTGAAGATAGACCCCAAGATTTCTAGCTCAGGCCAGGAGCGTCTCTCTCACCCTCCCCACCTTCTCAGTAGGTTGGGAAGCTGAACATATGACAGACCACTCTGCTGGACTTCTTGATGTTTCTGTGAGACACTCGCCTGGACTTGAGTTCGGCCTAATCTTCAGCATACATCAAACCCGCTAAGGAGGGAAGAAATGTTTATCGAATCAATTTCCGGGTGGAGGATCTACATTCCCCCCAGCATGACTGGAAGTATAAAGATAAGTCCATGACTGCTTACTTGTGACCTTTAAACGACACTAAGAAACGTTTAATATCTTCCCTTCCAGATTCCACTGAAGCATCAAACGCCACAATTTTAAAAATCATTCAATCAGAAGCAAACACTTAACTCTCAACAGCTATTCTTGAGTAATGTACAGCAGTTGTCAGTCATTCACATCCTAGTGAATATGCTTTTTTCTGCAATGTTGTTGAGAGTAACTTAATAATAACTGTATCTATCATTTATTAGACAATTACCATGAGTGGAAACTGCTTTTTAGGTTCTTAGCAGTATCAAAATTCTTCTAAAGAATTAAATTAGATCATTTGAGATTAAAGATTAAATGAGATGATACATATAAAATACTTAGAAAATGCCTGATAGCTTATAGAAAGTGCTAGGTCAGTATTTATTATTATTATTATATTCTTGTTTGTTTGTTTTGGTGATGCCACATGGCTTGCAGGATATCTTAATCCCCTGACCAGAGACTGAATCCAGGCTCCTGCAATGAGAACACTGAGTCCTAACCACTGGACCACCAAGGAATTCCTTACATTTATTTTAATCATGTCATTTAATTCTCACTACTCTATGAGGCTGATATCGCTAGTCCCATTTTAAAAAAGATGAAATTGAGGCTCAAAGAGAAAATGTCACTTGCTCAAAATCAGACAGCTAGTAAGTAGTAGTTTGGGATTCAGAGTCAGGCAATGCAACCCCAGGGGTAGGAAAAGGCAGAGAAGCAAAGGAGGAGGGAACCTCAGTCAAATGGAAACGCTGCCTATTGTGGAGCTGGCATTCATTCCAGAGTTTCACTGTCACCCTGCTCAGGCTGTGGCGCGTCACACCATGACCGCGTGTACCATGAGCCTCACGCGAGGTCATGGCCTTGTCCTCGGAAGCGCTCCTGCTCTGGGCCAGAAGGCAAGCATGGACCCAGACAGCCTTAGCACCAGGGCACCCACGTGGCTTTCCAAGGACCTACAGGGAGGATTTGGAGCAGAACACCCAGACCTAAGGTTCCGAGTTGGCATGTGGGGCTGCAGGGACCTCAGCTCCAAGTCAGACGTCAGGACACTTAGTTGACAGAGAATTGCTTTTCCTAGTTTTTTATTTATGAGAAAAGTCTTACCAAGATAGCTTAAAAATTACTTTACTAGACCTTCATTGGTGGTGGTTGTATTTTAGTCGCAAACTCATGTCCAACTCTTACAACCCCATGAGCCCTGCCTGGCTCCTCGGTCCATGGGGTTTCCCAGGAAAGAATACTGGAGAGGCTTGCCTGTTCCTTCTCCAGGGAATCTTCCTGACCCAGGGATCGAACCTTGTCTCCCTCGTTGCAGGCAGATTCTTTACCACTGAGCCACCAGGGAAGCCCCCACAACAAGACCCGCATTGCTCTAGTTGAAAAGGTTAAAGTGCAGAAAGTCAGTCCCATCCTCACGGTTACAGCCTGCTCTGAGGTCACACTCCGGCAGGGTGGGTGACGTTAGGATCTGAGACCACCCACCACCTCCCGCCGGGGCCTCCTCCTCCAGGCCCACGGGCCTCATGAGAACAAGAGAGCAAACACCGCTCTTGGGTCAGCTGCCCCAGTGACGAGGAAGATAAAGCCTCCGGTACATTCAGCACCGAGGTGCGGACTACTAGCCTCAGCTCAGTAGCTCCAAAAATCACACGGTTCACATCCAGTCAATAGGTGCTTTCTGAACAGCCGCTACAGGCCAGAGCGTAATCCCCTCGAATACCAATATGAGTAAGCCCCAGCTGCCAATTTCAAAGAGCTCATAGTCAAGTAGGGCACAGACAATGGCATGACATCACAGTTCCAGGAAAAAGTACTCACCCAGGAATGCCTGGTATTGGTGGGGCTGGCCCAAGCTGCCCAAAATCACTGTCAAAATCAGACATCACTTATTAACTCAGGATGAGAAATGTGATTTTCAACACAACCGACAGCCGTGAGCTGGCTGGTCGGTGTATTCTCTCCAGGCAGAAAAGCTTCTATCCGAAGCCAATGTCTTCTCGGAAGGATGAACCATGAGCCTAGAATTGGAGCGTAAGGAAGAAACTAAACTAGCAGCTCTATGAAATCAGACCTGCGGCCAGAATGCGTGGCTCTGCTGAGACATCCTCGCCCCGAGTCTCACTCAGGCAGGTTAAGTCTTCCGCTGATGGTACCACCACCTGTCCGGAGGGTTACATTCCAGCCCTGAGGGTACAGGTGGCCCACCTCCTAGGTCTCCGCAGCATCACCGCCCAATGGGTCACTTGTGACGGGAGGTTGACCTCTGTCAGTTAAGTTCATTTTCCCCAGGGTCAGCCTGGGAGGCCACATGCTCCTAGGTCCATGAACTCAAGAGTGTCTGTATAGTCCCTCTAAACACGGGGTACCCCACTCCATGGCATGGTACCTTCATTTTGCTAAAATTCAAGGGAGCTCCAAAGGGACTACATCTAAAGAAATGCTTGAGCATTTGGCAACTGTCCTTGTGTTTTCCAACTCTGCTTCTGGAAAATCCCAGAGTTCATCCAGTCAAAGGAGCTGGTAGAAATTCTCCTGGTTTCACGTGAATCCCAGGATGCAAACCAGCAGAGAGAACCAGCAGAGATGGGCTGGGAAGCAGAAGCACTAGAAATGATGAAGGACCCTGGCTTCAGAGTCTGGAAACCTGGATTTGAATCTTAAAAACATCTTCATTATTTGATCGTGACCAATTAAGGTAGCCCTTTTGAGCTGCACATTCCTCACCTACAAGACGAAGGTGACAAAGATATACCTTAGTCATTGTGGGTGTTAACAATGGAATAATCAGTGCCTGCCATGTAACAAATGCTTGTAAATGTTAGGCGCTTCCCAGTTAGTGCAGCAGTAAAGAATCTGCCTGCCAAGGTAGGAGACACAAGAGACGCGGGTTTGATCCCTGGGTCGGGAAGATCCCTTCGAGTTTGAAATGGCAACCCACTCCAGTAGTTAATGGTCGTTACTCTTAACAATAATGATAGATTCTAACAATAATGATAAGATTCTCACAATAATGTTCTAACAATAGAATGATTGTAATGAAAGATTCTAACAATAATGATAAGACTCTAACAATAACGATAGCAATGTAAACTTGGAAGGAGCAGTTACCTTTTGAGAAAAGCCACTTCCCAAGTCCTCTGTGTCATTTTGGCTAGTCTAGGGCCGGAGAGTCGCCAAAGACTTTGAAGTTAAAGAACCCGTCTGCGTGCACCTGGTGGGACAACTTCCCTAACAGGCTGGGGAAAGTCTGAGGCAGTAAATCCTGCCTGGAGTAGCCTGGACAACCTCCAGGAGGAGAGGAGGGAGACGAGGAGAAGGAAGAGAGAAGGGCATGCATTCATTTAGGCGCTTGACAGCTAAGAGCTGGTCAATGGGTCATGCTTAAAGTATAATGGGGGAGGGGAGACTTGAGCTGAAACCATCTGAGACAGAAAGAGCTCCGTGATGATGGGATAAAGACAAGGGTCCCGGGGCTGGCAGGGAATGAGAAGCAAGAACTCAAGCCCAGCCTGAGGAGCAGGCGTCAGGGAAGGTTTCATACGGTGCCACTCAGTAGACGTGTCATATTTTGTTTAGTCTATATGCTTCTCGATGGGGAAAAAACACTTTTAATTCTACGAGAGTTTCTTAGCTTTTTTTTTTTTCATTAGCATATAATCACTTTACAATGCCATGCTAGTTTCTGCTGGACAACAAGGTGAATAAGATGTGTGCTGTGCTTGGTCGCTCCGTTGTGTCCTGCTCTTTGAGACCCCGTGGACGGTAGCCCACCAGGCTCCTCTGTCCGTGGGATTCTCCAGGCAAGAGTACTGGAGTGGGCTGCCATGCCCTCCTCCAGGGGATCTTCCCACCCAGGGATCGAACCCAGGTCGCCCACACTGCAGGCAGATCCTTTACTGTCTGAGCCCCCATACATCCCCTCATTCCTGAGCCTCCCTTCCACTTCCCCCCAAGCCCGCCTCTCTAGGTCATCACGAGCAGCAAGCTGAGCTCACTGCGCCTACAGAAGCCTCCCACTAGCTGTCTTTTATACTTCACAAAGAGTAGTGTATACATGTCACTAGTGGTCAAGAATTTGCCTGCCAGTGCAGGAGACACAAGAGATATGAGCTTGATCTCTGGGTCAGGAAGATCCCCTGGAGGGTTTTTAAAAACCTGACATAAAAGAAAAGGAAAACTCCACTTCCTTGAGAGTATGAGGATACTAAGGCGTCCCACAATAACTGGGCATCTGTCATTAAATGATAGTGCTCTTGGACTGTCCTCGGGGAGGGATGTTGCTGGATGGTGTTACACAGAATGTCTCAAGGTGTCAAGGCATCTTAAGTTCCTGCCAAAGGGGGTTTGAAATGCTTTTATCTTGGGGCTTCCCTGATGGCTCAGTGGTAAAGAATCTGCCTGCCAATGCAGGAAACACGAGTTCGTCCCTGATCTGGGAAGATCCCACATGCCGTGGAGCAACTAAGCCTGTGAGCCACAACTATTGATCCGGTGATCGAGAGCCCAGCAACTGCAACTCCTGAGCCCGCTACCGCAACTGCTGAAGTTCAAGCACTTGAGAGCCCGTGCTCAGCAACAAGAGAAGCCACTACAATGAGACAACCAAAAATAAATACGTAAAATTGATTTTTTAAAATGCTTTCATCTTGCCTGTGGTCAGCCAATAATTTTATTTGGGCCAATGAAAATGAAGCCACAAAGGAAACAAGGATATAGATTAAATAAGAAGACTGTCTAGAGAGAGAGTCATAGCATCCCATAGTCCAACTCAGCATTTTGACAAACATGACTTAGAAATCAGCTGCCATGGGCTTGGATGTGAAAACTGAAAAGTAAGAGACTAACCAAACCCCGGCACAACCGCAAGGGATAAAAAGAATATGGAACCATAGAAGACCCACTTGGCTGGTATAGCAGGAGGCTTGGTCTACATTTCCTTTTTTATTTTTTTATTTTTTGGCCTTACCTCGTAGCATGTGGGTTCTTAGTTCCCCAGCCAGGGGCTGAACCTGGACCCCAGCAGTTAAAGAGCTCCATCCTAACCACTGGACACCCGGGGAGTTCCCTTGGTCTATATCTCAAATAAGCAAACGTAGATACAAAGATGATAAGTACACAGGTCACGTGGAAAACCAGCTGTGATTCTGGGGACTTTGTGTGGAAACTGCTGGTTGTCTACAACCCGCAGTAAGCAAATTTCAGCAGGCGTTTGTGTGCCCACCTGTGGACTGTGGTTGGGAGGTAGAGATATTGCCTAATAATCTCTGAGCTGAGAAGGACTTTGAGAACAAAAATCGAAGCAGGCAACTACATAAAGTGCAACCATGGAATTTATTGTTGGTGACTTACACACAGGTGGGATCAGGTGGACGATGATCCAGGGGCATTTGCACTGTACCACACTTCACCAAAAGGGGTTCAGGGGAATTTAAAGGGGCCAAAGCTAAAAACAGAATCGACTACGAGGGAGAAGCATGTCTGCCTCACCAGGATCAGGAGTTTTTCCCTGCATTTCCACGTTCATTAACCATCTGCATCAGCAAAAGACATGCTTTCGATTTTCGTATCAGATGAAGGCAAGAATACAAGTTGATAGGGAACTTACCTTACTTGGGTACATTCCTTGTGAGTAGGCTAAAGCTTAGTCACATGGAAATGAGGGTGGGGTGGACTGCAGGCCTAGGCTGGGGCCGACCAGATGAATTCAGCATGGTTTGCACAGTTCTTTCTGTGTGTGTGCTCAGTCGTGCCTGACTCTTTGCGACCCCATAGACCATAGCCCACCAGGCTCCTCTGCCTGGGATTTTCCAGAACAGAATATTGGAATGGGTTGCCATTCCCTACTCCAGGGGATCTTCCTGACCCAGGAATTGAACCCACATCTCTTTCGTCTCCTGCATTGCAGGTGGATTATTTACAATTGTGCCACCTTGCAATTAGATGTGACCTGTGGCTAACTTCTCACCAAGAAAGGTGAGTAAAAATGATGACTGCCACATCTAGTAGAAAAACTAAGAGGTGGGCTGTGTCCCCTCTGTGCTGTATCCTCACCCTTCTTGCCTCTTGGAAGAAAAGCTGCGGCAAACCTAGACAGCATATTAAAAAGCAGAGACATCACTTTGGCTACAAAGGTCTGTACAGTCAAAGCTATGGTTTTTCCAGGAGTCATGTATGGATGTGAGAGGTGGACCATAAAGAAGGCTGAGCACCGAAGAGTTGATGCTTTTGAGCTATGGTGCTGGAGAAGCCTCTTGAGAGTCCCTTGGACTGCAAGGAGATCCAACCAGTCCATCCTAAAGGAGATCAGTCCTGGGTGTTCATTGGAAGGACTGACTCTGAAGCTGAAGCTCCAGTACTTTGGCCACCTGATACAAAGAGCCAACTCATTAGAAAAGTCCCTGATGCTGGGAAAAGTTGAGGGCAAGAAGAGAAGAGGTGACAGAGGGTGAGATGGTTGGGTGGAATCACCGACTCAACGGACATGAGTTTGAGCAAACTTTGGGAGATAGGGCAGAACAGGGAAGCCTGATGTGCTGCAGTCCATGGGGTCACAGAGAGTCAGACACGATTTAGTGACTGAACAGCAATACCACCCTTCTTATCCAGCAGGACCAAGTGTTGGTCACGGAAGGAGTACGAAGGCCCCTGGGGATTGGCAGGTGGTCTCTGTCATGACTCACAGCTGTCGTTGGGGCACAAGAGCGGACTAGAAAATACATAAGGTATGATTGAGTTCTACTGAAACTTGATTTACAGACACTAAAACTTTAATCTTATAAAATGTTTATATGTCATGAAATAGTATCCTACTTTTGATCTGTGTTCAACCATTTAAAATTTGAAAACCATTAGCTCACAAGTTGTTGTAAATAAGAGCTGGACTAGATTTGGCCTTAGTTTGTCAACATCCAAGGGGACATTGACCCTAAAGATACAAAGAAGCAGAAATAGAATTAACAGGTGTAGATAATAAACTTATGGTTATTAAGTTTATCCTCCCCAGGGGGTGGGGAGGATAAATTGGAGATTAAGATTGACACGCAATGTGGGACACCCAAGTTCAATCCCTGAGTCAGGAAGATCCCCTGGAGAAAGAAATGGCCACCTACTCCGGTACTCTTGCCGGGAGAATTCCATGGACAGAGGAGTCTGGTGGGCTACAGTCCCTGGGGTCACAAAGAGTTGGACGCGACTGGGCGACTTCACTTTCACTTGCAAGACTGACACATACACACTCCTATACATAAAATAGATAACTCGCAAGGACCCACTGTGTAGCACAAGGAACTCTACTCAATACTCTGTAACGGCCTCTATAAGAAAAGAAGCTGAAAAAGAGTAGGTATATGTTTACGTATGACTGATTCACTGCTGTACACCTGAAAGTAACACAACTTTGTAAATCAACTATACCAAAAAAAAAAGCTTTTTTAATAAAAATAACAGAAGCATGGTTACTGAGGGACCTTGCATATGGAGGCCGCTATAAGTTACACTTGGATGTTGGACTGTTTGGAGAGTCCGTGCCCCTAAGCATTGTTCAAGGGGAATCATATAGTGCTGAGGCTTGGTTTCCTAGGTTTTATACCCTCAGAAGAGAAATGGTGAGATAACTATGGAAGTCTAAGTAGTGGTTACCATTTGGGGGAAGAGGAGACTATGATTAGGAAGAGGTTTGCTGAGGGCAGATTTTGAGGACACCAGTTCAGTTCAGTCGCTCAGTCATGTCTGATTTTTTGCGACCCCATGGACTGCAGCTCACCAGGCCTCCCTGTCCATCACCAACTCCTGGAGCTTGCTCAAACTCATGTCCATTGAGTTGGTGATGCCATCCAACCATCTCATCCTCTGTCGTCCCCTTCTCCCGCCTTCAATCTTTCCCAGCATTGGGGTACCAATGATGGTTAATTTCTGGATTTAGTATTCAGTGTATTAACTTGTTGGTCATTATGTAACCCATTAAGCTATATGGCTATGTTGTATTCACTTTTCTAAATGTGTGGTTTTTTTTAAGATTTTTTTCTGTGGATCTTTTTTAAAATCTTTATTGAATTTTTTACAATACTGATTATGTTTTATGTTTTGGTTTTTTAGCCACAAGACATATGGGGTCTTAGTTTCCTGGCCAGGGATCAAACTCTCACCCACTGCATTGGAAGGTGAAGTCTTAACCACTGGACCATCAGAGAAGTCCCTCCTATCTGTGTTTTATATTTCACAGTAAAAGCGTTCAAAAAGAAAAAAATTAAATAAAAATAATTGGATAGATTTATTTAAAAAGGAAAAGAAGAAGTGACGAGAAAGAGAAGCACGTGCTGCTGACTGGAGGCAGAGTGCTTCCCTAACAAAAGCAGAGCGATGCCAGGAGCCTGGGTTCTCGGACACCTCTTGAGCATGCCAGCCACCAACTTGGGGCACTCACCTTGTACTCTGGCAGGAAAGAGGAAATCTCCTTCCTTCTTTAAGCTAACACAGTTAGGAGTTTCTTTTCATAGCAGAAGTAGCATTTTACTTTAACACACAATCCATAACTTACATGCAGAGTGCATCATGAGAAACTCTAGGCTCGATGAAGCACAAGCTGGAATCAAGATCACTGGGAGAAATATCAATAGCCTCATATATGCAGATGACACCATCCTTACGGCAGAAAGTGAAGAAGAACTAAAGAGCCTCTTGATGAAAGTGAAAGAAGACAGTGAAAAAGTTGGCTTAAAACTCAACATTCAGGAAACTAAGATCATGGCATCCGGTCCCATCACTTCATGGCAAATAGATGGGGAAACAATGAAAACAGTGACAGACTTTATTTGGGGGGGCTCCAAAATCACTGCAGATGGTGACTGCAGCCATGAAATAAAAAGACACTTACTCCTTAGACCAACCGAGACAGCATATTAAAAAGCACAGACGTTACTTTGTAAACAAAGGTCCATCTAGTCAAAGTTTGGTTTTTCCAGTACTAATGTATGGTGAGACTTGGAAGAAAGCTGAGCATGAAAGAATTGGTGCTTTTGAACTGTGGTGTTGGAGAAGACTCTTGAGAGTTCCTTGGACTGCAAAGAGGTCCACCCAGTCCATCCTAAAGGAGATCAGTCCTGGGTGTTCATTGGAAGGACTGATGATGAAGCTGAAGCTCCAATACTTTGGGCACCTCATGCGAAGAGCTGACTCATTGGAAAAGACCCTGATGCTGGGAAAGATTGAGGGCAAGAGGATAAGGGTTCAACAGAGGATGAGATGGCTGGATGGCATCACCAACTCAATGGCCATGGGTTTGGGTGGACTCCGGGAGTTAGTGATGGACAGAGAGGCCTGGCGCATTGCGGTTCATGGGGTTGCAGAGAGTCAGACACGACTGAGCGACTGAACTGAACTGAGCTGATTCCATAACTCCAGACTCCTAGGCCTCTGTTCCATTCCAGAGTCCTCACCACTCTGCTTCTAATAAGCTAGGCAACGATCCCGGCCCCCCAACACTGCCTCCTCACTAAGCTTTCCAAAACCTGCAGGAGAAGGCTCTTCCCAGAGCTCCCTTCACCTCGTGGTTTCGAAGACTGTAGATGAGGGGGTTGAGCATGGGAGTGATGATAGAGTAGAAGACCGACACCACCTTGTTGAAGCTGGCAGGAGAGGCCGCTCTGGAGCGGACGTACATGAAGAAGAGGGTGCCGTAGAAGAGGCCCACCACCGCCAGGTGGGCTGCGCAGGTGGAGAAGGCCTTCCTGCGCTCCGCAGCCATGCGGATCCCAAGCAGCGTCCAGACGATGCGGCCGTAAGACGTGGCGATGACCGCGGAGGAGACCAGGAGCACAGCCAGGGAGACCAGGAGGTCTGCGGTCTCCTTCAGAGTGACGTCTGAGCAGGCCAGGGCCAGCAGTGGCGAGGCGTCACAGAAGAAGTGGTCGATGACGTTGGGGCCACAAAACGCCAGTCGGGACATGAGGTAGACGGGCAGCACGGGGGTGAGGAAGCCCCCCAGCCAACAGGCGGCTGCCAGACGGACGCAGGTGCCCCAGGACACCAGCACCCCATACCGGAGAGGCAGACAGATGGCCACGTAGCGATCATAGGCCATGGCGGCCAGCAGGAAGCACTCCGCAGCTCCGAGGAAGGTGAAGATGAAAAGCTGGGAGAGGCAGCCTGCGTAGGAGATCCCCTGGCCTCCAGCCACTCCAAGGAGACCAGCCAGCATCTTGGGCACCGTGACTGAAGTGTACCCGATTTCAAGGAAGGACAGGTGCGTCAGGAAGAAATACATGGGCCTATGGAGGCGGTGGTCCAAGCCCACCACCACAATGATGGCCAAGTTCTCCACCAAGGTGAGCAGGTACATGGTGAGGAAGAGTACAAAGAGGAACAGGCGTGTCTCCTGCACCTCAGCGAAGCCCACAAAGACAAACTCCGCCATGTGGGTCTGGTTTGGGGTGTCCAGCTGCATCACTGAGGGGTCTCATAGCCTTGTAGAAAAGGACAGCTCAGGGAGAACCTGTGAGATGTTGGACTGAAGGATCTTTCACTTCCGGAGAGGAGAATAAAATCAAGATGTGTGCCTTAACTCTCAAAAAATAAAAAGAAAGAAAGAAAATGTATAGCCTGTGAGGGTTTCCAGAAAACAGATAATTTCAGGACAAAGTGAAAAGTGCTAGATAGAAATAGACAGAATATTAATGGGAAGTGCAACCTGTCTTCAAGAATCAGGGAAGTCTTCTTGGAGGAAGGGCTGGCTAAATTGGAACCTGAAAAAGAAGCGTAAGTTGGTGAGATAAAAGAGAAGTAGAGAAGACATAGAAAAAGGATAAAATCTCAGAGTTCAGTGAGAACAACCTGCATCTGGGAAACGTCAAGTAGATGCAGTTTACCACAGAAGTCAAGAGCTCAGTTTCCTGGTCAAGCATTCCTGACTTCAAATAGAAAAGAACCCAGCTAACAGCGTTGCAGTGAAAATTCAAATTAGATGATCCCTCTTAAGTACCTATCATGATCGGGTTAATAAACACCAGGGGTTCACACCCTCCAAGTCCATCCATATTGGTCCCAATGCAAATTTTCATTCTCTTTTTACGGCTGAAGACTATTCTGTTGTGTGTGTATACTTCTTCCTCATCCCTCATCTGTAGGTGGACACTTTTATCCTTAGCGAAATAAGTCAGAGAAAGAAAAATGCTGCAAGTCCTCACTTATGTGTGGAATCAAAATGAAACAAATGAACATTACAAAACAGAAACAGACTCATAGACATAGAGCTCTAACTAGTGGTTACCCCTGGGGCGAGAGAAGCAGGGAGGGGCGAGTCAGGGGCAGGGGATCAAGAGGTACAAGCTACTAGGTATACAGTAAATCAGCTACAAAGTTAGTCGGCTTATTTATCTTGATAGGATATAGCACAAGAAATACGGCCAATGTTTTATGATAACTATAAACAAAATACAACCTTTACACTGTGACTCCCTATATTGCACACTTGAATATATAATACTGGACATCAACTATACCTCAATAAAAGTACATACATACACACCACGGGAAGTTTTTTAATGTTGACTTTATCCTGGAATGTTTTTTAATGTTGGACTTCCCTGGTGGCTCAGACGGCAAAGCATCTGCCTACAACACAGGAGACCTGGGTTCAATCCCTGGATCAGGAAGATCTCCTGGAGAAGGAAATGGAAATCCACTCCAGTATTCTTGCCTGGAAAATCCCATGGACGGAGGAGCCTGGTGGGCTACAGTCCATGGGGTCGCACAGAGTCGGACACAACTGAGCGACTTCACTTCCTTTCTTCATCCAGGAATAGATCATAGAGGAGAAATGACTTCACTGACCTTGAAAAGCAGGCTAGGACAACGTCATGAAGTAACCAAGTTAAGAGGAAGGCATAGGGTAACAGAGACTTGAAGAGTTCTCAGCACAGGAGTGATGCGGAGAAGGGGTAAGTACAGGGCTGAAGCAGGTCTGGAGAGGAGACCGGTGGAGAAGAGTGACCATTTTAAAACTCTTGGACACTCTTCCCATCAGAAAGTGGGACCAATAAAAGGGAACGGGACTGGGTCATTTGGAGAGATGTGATGAACCTAGAGTCTGTCATGCAGAGTGAAGTAAGTCAGAAAGAGAAGAATGTCATATATTAATGCATATATTTGGAATCTAGAAAAATGGTAGGGATGAACCTATTTGCAGGGGGTAATGGAGACGCAGACGTGGAGAACAGACTTGTGGACACATGGAGGGAGGAAAAGGATGGACAGAACGAGAGAGTGGGGCTGACACACATACCCGACCGCGTAAATAGACAGCTGGTGGGGAACGGCCGTGGAGCCCACGGAGCTCGCGACTCGGTGCTCGGGGATGACCTGGGGGGGATGGGGGTGGGAGGGGGGCTCACGAGGAAGGACGTATATGGGTACAGATCACCGCTTCACACTGCTGCACAGCAGAACCAACACTGTACAGCAATTACCCTCCAATTCACTTTTTTTAATTTAAAATTTTTTAAAAAATTTTAATGTTTTTAAAAAAAGAGAGAGAAAGGTGGGGTCAGTGGCCACCCCCCTTGAATCTGAGTTTTGTAGCTGCTCCGCAGCAGCGTGTGCGGGGCTTTGTCACTCAGTCACGCGCAGCTCTTTGCAGCCCCGTGGACTGTAGCCCGCCAGACCCCTCTGTCCACGCGAGTCTCCAGGCAAGAATACCGGAGTAAGGATCCCTTCTCCAGGGGACCTTCCTGACCCAGGGATTGAACCTGGGTCTCCTCCACTGCAGAGGGCTCTTTACCGTCTGAGCCACCAGGGAAGCATTCACAGCAGAGCAGGATGGAAGCGAGGCTGTGGCGGTTTGCAGGCCTTAAAACGCGGCTTCCTCTGCCTGCTTCCTGGGGCCCAGCCACCGCGGCAGCCCAAGCAGCCTTCGGCAAGGCTCAGGTGGGGAGGCGCGCAGTCCTCAGGGCCCATCCTGGCCTCCCACTCACCGCCGACACCACATGCCAGCCAGGTGCATGAGTCATCTGAGGCACAGACCCTCCAGCCCTGGCAGGCTAGCCCAGCCGATGCCAGCGTTACCTGCCGGGCCTTCCCCAAGTTGCAGACTTGTGAACTCAATGGCGGAGCATCATTTCTGTCAGCCGCTAAGCTTTGGAGCGGTTCGTTAAACAGCAGTGGATAACTGAAAGCATCACCTACCGGTTGTGTGACCTCGGACACAGTAGTCAACACCGCTGAACCTTTGGAGGAAAACAAATCATGTTTTGCCTGTGGTTACAAATGTCTGCACTGGAATGTGAGTCCAGGTTTGCCAGGATCTAAAACCCTTACTCTTTCCTCTAAAAAGTAATAGATGCCAGGCCCCCTCTGGCATCAACAATTCATGATTTCCTGGCCATGAAGCTTGTAGAGATACAAAATCAGAAAGAAACAAGGTCAAAGCTTCAGATTCCTGCGTGTACCTTCCCCACACCTAAATCTGGGCTCCGACCTCCCCACAGTGCAGGGTGGGGGCGCGGTCTGTAAACACTGGTTTCCTGAACAAATCATTGCCCTGCAGCCCCAGACTCGTGCTCCTGTTGACTCCAGGAAATTTCAGAGCACCGTTCCTGCACACTGCGCCCCTTTGCAGCTTGGCTTACAGTGTCTAGGCGCAGTGCTCACCTCTGAAATGCCCTTCCTTACTGCCCACAGATGTAGAAGCCTGCCTTCATAGTAAAGCTTTTCAGAAATGTTCATTCTTTTTCATAGTCATTAGAAGCACTAGATTTAGAGCCCAGCAGATCTGGGATTGGGCCCTGTCCCTGAAGCTCACCAGCTTGGTTGCCCCATCCATGAATCGTTAGGATTATTCCTAAACCTTGCCAGCCTTCCCAGTGAGACTCAGGTTTGATAGTCTCACTGTTTAGCAGGAAGACTTTTCTCATTCCTGCAGATGCATATGCAGATCAGACCACAAAAATGCACGGGACACCTACTCAGTGCCAGAGATACCAGAGGGGCATTCAGGCAGAGAACAGGTGCCCCTGGCCTCCACCTGGGACCTGGCATGGAGCAGGCGTTCCCTTATATAATGGTTTCAGTTCTCTCATCCATTGCATAGAGATAGGATGCCAGAACCTGTGGGGGCTTGCATAAAATCCAGATGTTACCTTGAAAGCGCAGCTTTTATTACTCAGCTGCTGGTGGAGGAGGTAAAAAAGTAGGATATTTTAAAAACACGCACACAGCAAAGGCCCACACTTCCCCTTCCTCGTCGTGAGCCATGGGCCGCTGTTAGGTGGCAGCCGGGCCAGGGGCTACGTTCCCACTTTCTTGCCTCCAGACAATGATGTATTTCATTTGTGGGCTGGGACATGTGTGTGGCATCACTGACTCGATGAACAGGAGTCTGAGTAAGCTCTGGGAGTTGGTGATGGACAGGGAGGCCTAGCGTGCTGCGGTCCATGGGATCGTAAAGAGTCAGACACGACTGAGCAGCTGAACTGACTGACTGAACCAATGTGCGTGAGTGTGTGTGTGTGTGTGTGTGTGTGTGTGTGTGATTTTGCTTTTTTTAATTGGAGTACAATCGCTTTACTATGTTGTATTACATTCTGCTGTATAACAACATGAATCAGCTGTATCTTTACGTGTACCCCCTCCCTCTTGAGCCGGGGCTGGGATTTTTAAAAGCAGGTGTGCCTTGCCCCCCTCTTCAGGCTGACTCCCTCCCTATTCACTGGCTTAGTTCAGTCCGCCTGACTCAGACCTCAGTGGACCACAGAACTGCAGGAAGGAGCCCGGCTCCCCGAGGAAACCTAGTCATGCCTCCAAGAACAGGAGACGGCAGACGCCCATAAAGAGCCAGACAGCGAGCAAGAAAGATGGGCTTCGCGTCCCAGCACATCTGACAGACATGTGTGTGCTTTCGCGACATGCATACACACACACACAATGCACACACATGCATACACACACGCGTGCACGCCCACACACACACACCGTGCCATCTCATGTCACCAAACGATGCACCCGCGACCCTCGCGGCCAGCACTGGCAGTAAGGTTCACTTCTCTGCACTTTGGGGCCTGGTTGGAAGAACCAGCGGTTCCAGCGGCCGCTGGGAACCCAGCCAGACCGCCAGGCTTACGAACCAGCCCAGCTCCCCCTCCGAGGCTGAGAGAACGTGGTCGACCAGGTGCCTGGGCCGGGAGCAAACGGCCCCCATGGGGAGGAGAGGGTCGCAGGGAATAGTCTGAACGAAGAGCGAAGGCCACCCCAGAGCCTGAGCTCATTTGGTGTCCTCAGAAGGTGCCGCTCCCTTGGCTGAGGCTGTCCCTGACACACAAGGAAAAGCAGTGTGGAGCCCACGCGGGGAATGAAAATGGGTCCCCGCAGCTGCCGGCCAGTGCAGCTGCGGGATGAGCCCGGGGAGAGGCTGGATTTCCCCCTGTTCTCTCTACCCAGCTTCCGGGAGACATGGCCCCAGGGGAGAAAGGACTTGGGAAAGCAGCGTGCTAAGACCAGACAACGATTTCAGAAAACAGCGGCCGAGCCTCGGGGAGCAGGCAGTGGGGGGTAGGGGCGAGAGGCAGGCGGAAGGGGCTGTGGGCTCTGCTTCCTGCGCCCTCTCTGCTCCGGGTCCCTGCAGGGGGACAGCAGCAGACACCCCACTTTCAGGCACACAGACAGCCCCCCAGGTTCACAGCACCATCTCCAGAATCAGAGAAGATGAGCTTGATCCTGGCCCCACCCTGGCTGCAGTTTGGAGAAAGTTCATCTTGCTGAGCTTCATTTTTTTCCATCCTCCAGTGGAGGGCATGATAGGTATATTTGCAAGGCTGGTCTAAAGATGGAAGGAAGTAGCACTGAGTGAGAGTTCAGGGCCTTTGCTCTTACTGTTCCCTCTGCCCTCCTGCGTGGTTTCCTCCTGCGCTTCCTTCAATTCTCCTAAACAAAGAGACCCTTTCTGACCACCCATTTGAAAATGCAGCTCCCTCCACTCTCTGACCCGCTGATTGCCTTGATATTTTTGGTCACGGCTTCGTTGTCATCGGTTAGACACTTATTTGTTTGTCTATAACACCACACATGCAAGTAAGCTCCTTGAAGACAGTAACTGTGTCTGTTCATCACCGTGTTGCCAGAGCCACAGAGAGTCCCTGGGTGCACTCTGCGTGCAGTAAACACACTGATATTTATTTGTAATAAATTGTAGATTAAATAATTGTACATGTAAATAAATTGTAGTAAAAACAACTGGACACCCTCGCGGAGCATTCTGCCAACCCAGAAAGCGGTTTCCTTTCCAAGTCCAGCCACCAGTTTGAAGGGAATGGGGGTGGGGGGAGGACACCCACCAGCACTTATGGAAGAGCCATCGGTTTGGATGCTGAAGTCACCTTCCTGCCAATCGGCTCCACGACGGAAGATGCAAGAACAAAGCCTGTGTGCTGGAGTGGCCTCCTCTCCACCGGCCAGGGGGAGAAACAAGTTGGTTTTTGCATATAATTTCTTTTCTTAGCTACTAGATTTAATTTGGGGGGCTTCCCTGATGGCTCAGACGGTAAAGAATCTACCTGCAATGCAGGAGATGAGGGTTCGATCCCTGGGTCGGGAAGATCCCCTGGAGAAGGAAATGGCAACCCACTCCAGTATTTTTGCCTGGAGAAGTCCATGGACAGAGGAGCTGGGCAGGTTACAGTCCACGGGGTCACCAAGATTTGAGCTCCTGAATTTAAGTTTCCCAAAAACCAAGCCCTAAGTTTCCCAGCTGCCAGGTGGCTGCAGAGAGACACCCAGCACGTGGCGTCCCCACCCCCTGCCTCAACAACTAGGAAGTGGCAGAGTCCAGATGAGAACACAGCCCCATCTGACCACAGCCCGCAGTCTTTCCACCGAACCAGCTTCCGCGGCAGCTGGCTTTCCTGTAACCAAACCTGATCAGTTACCTGGGAGCTTCTCTCATTATTCCAGCTGCTTCAAAACTGAGTAGGCATGACCTGTCCCTCAAAGCTACTCACAGCGGGGACATAAAGGGGACAAATGGGAAGCAGAAGCAAAGAAAAGAAGCGGGAAGGGTCTCCAGTCGTATGTACAGCAGAGATCCAGTCCCAAGGCAAGCCAAAGAGCCCACTGCAGCAGCGAGGAGCCAAGGTGGGCAGAGCTTTCTGAGCTCCTAAACACGAATAATACCTGTTCTTCCTCACTCCCAGGACATCATGTGAGTCAATGCGCAGTCAATGCCCAGGCTCTTTGAAAACTTTAAAGACAGACTCCAGGAAGCCCTTCTCATTATGTTGATTCCATTCCTGGTGGTCTAGGGATGACTGCAGAGTTTCAGTAAAGGGAAAGCCTTG
This sequence comes from Antilocapra americana, assembly GCA_007570785.1. Classification (NCBI taxonomy): domain Eukaryota; kingdom Metazoa; phylum Chordata; class Mammalia; order Artiodactyla; family Antilocapridae; genus Antilocapra; species Antilocapra americana. The sequence continues at coordinate 823,967 of ML663051.1, read as the reverse complement.
GGGCTGGCAACCTCAGCAGGGCTCTGGGTGTGGCCTTGAAGTTGCACTTGAATAATAAGAAAATTGATTTTTGCTTACGCTGTAGGTTTACTTGGTGTCTTGAGAGAGCAGGCAGAGACAAAGGGGGCCTAAAGCACAATGGGCCCCTTGACAGCCCTTCTCTATGTGATCTGAAGCAAATCAGTTGGATTCTGTGTGCCTCCGTTTCCTCACTTGAGAAGTAGATTGATATTTAGAACCACAGTGAACAGACTAAGGACACAGTGGGGGAAGGAGCGGGTGGGAGGAACTGAGAGACACTTTACCATACGTAAAGCAGGGCCTGTGGGAATTTGCTGTACGACTCAGGGAGCTGAACCGGGCTCTGTGACGACCTGAGGGGTGGGATGGGGTGCGAGGCTCACAAGGGAGGGCCGCGTGTATCCCCGTGGCCGGTTCATGCTGATGCCCGGCAGGCCCAGCACAACACTGAGAGGCAATTATGCTAGGGAAAGACAAATGTTTTTTAAAAAAATATTTAAATAAATAAAACCATAATGACTCTGTAAAAGAGTTTTTGAAAGGAAAAAAAGATGAGATGAGAAGTGGGGAGACCTGAAGACGGGCCTGGGTGACACCGGTGTGAAGGCCTGGGCTCTAGGCTTCGGGCGGGGATGAGGGCTCCACTCGCTGCCTTCTCCCTGCTATTGTTTGCTAGTCCCCAGCCTTGAGGTCGACCAGAAGCTAGAGGGCCCAGAGCCAGATGCCGTGAAGCCCCAGAAGAGTCGCTCACCTGCCCCGGCCTGTTCTCCGCCTCTGCTCCAGGTAGAACGCAGGTCCCCACGTGCTCAGAGCCTCTGGAGTGCTGGCAATGAAGGCCTCGGGCTCCCCTGAACCCCCAGTCCAAGGATCACATCTTTTCTGGACCAAAGAGAGGGGGCAGAGGTCCCCCGTCAGCTGAACCAGGAAAGGGAAGAATCAGGGGTTGTCACCAGCTATAAAAGAACTCATCTCCCAGGTACGTACCTCTCACACCCTGAGGGGTGGCCCATGGGATCAGCTCTCCATGGAGGTTCAGTACGCTCAGACAACAAAGGAAAGAAGATAATGAATCACAGAAAACCCTGCCCCACAGGGCTTGCGAAAGCTACATGGGAGTCCCCGTGTGTAGACTAGCTGGACAAACACCAGCGGGGGCCAACCTAGGAAGGTTGCCTGGCAGCCAACCCTGTCAGGGTCTGTGGCTCTGACTGCTCTGTATGTGTGCTCAGTCACTCAGTCACACCCAACTCTTTGTGACCCCATAGACTAGCCCGCCTGTCTCCTCTGTCCACGGAGTTTCCCAGAAAGAACACTGGAGTGGGTCGCCATTTCTTACTCCAGTGGGTCTTCCCAACACAGGGCTTAAACCCCTGTGACTTGTGTCTCCTGCATTGGCAGGCAGGTTCTCTACCACTAGCACCACCTGGGAAGCGCTAACTACTCTGGAGTACGGTAAAATGAACTCTCAAGAGTTCCAGACTTACCAAGGTTACCATGACGTCTTCCTCTACTAGGGTAGGTTGGTTTTCTCCACCCACCTACATGCCCTTTATCCCCAGGTGGGCAAAATCTACACTAATAACAATGGGTATGGCTGAATAGCCCGTTTGGTTCAGGCTGTGTGCAATTCAGATGTGACATACCCAGCTTCAAGCCACATGAAGTCCAGAGTCCCCTAGAGGCTGTGACCAAGCATCACTTTTACCCCGACCTTGCATGCTTGAGAGCTAAGTCACTTCAGTCACGTCTGACTCTTTGTGACCCTATGGATCACAGCTTTCCAGGTTCCTCTGTGCATGGGATTCTCCAGGCAAGCATACTGGAGTGGGTTGCCATGCCCTCCTCCAGGGGATCTCCCCAACCCAGGGATGGAACCCACATCTCTTACATCTCTGGCAGTGGCAGGTGGGTTCTTTACACTAGTGCCCCCTGGGAAGCCCTATCCTGAATGTAACTGTGCCCAATCGCCTTCCTTCCAGAGCACACGTGATCAATACCTACAGGCTGACAGGTCCTTTTCCACGTAAAGGCAACACGGCATCATTTCCCTGTAGAGCGAAAGGAGCGTCAGGGACGCCAAGAACCCACCCTGCTGGATCACGTTGCTGACTAGATGCCCAGTCACGTCTGAACCCACGGAGGTAGCCCACAAGGCTCCTCTGTCCCTGGGGTGTCCCAGGCAGGGGTACTGGAGTGGGCTGCCATGTCCTCCTCCACTGTGGGATCATAGGAGAGTGCTGAATCAAAGTTAACAGGGCTCTGGAGCTGAGTAACCCTTTAGCATACATATGGGCTCATTCCCCTGATTTCCTGTGACTTGGGTCCAGCTTTAATGTTTCAGGTGCCAACTAAATAATAAAGCTCTCTTCCAAACTAACCAAGTCTTACAGTTTCACCCAATCTCGCAAACCTAGCTCCGTATAACTCAGTGTGAAACATCATAGACTTGGATTTGCATCCCACATAAGCCTCTACATGGATGTGCTACTTTGGGGAAGTCAATCTCTCTGAGCCAGAAGATAATACTACCTGACGAAGATGTGCTTGGAAACAAATGAAGCAAGGGTCCGCTCGCCCAACAGTGGACATGAGACGGTTGCACATAAAGCTCTGGGCTTCTCTAGGCAGGGAGGAGGTTTGACAGTATCACACCTGTATCTGTGCTCATTGGGTAAACTCTTTTCCAGTTCTGACCCAAGTGGACCCAATATGACAGAGGCTCTTACTTCCCAAGAGTACAAAAACCATCCTCGGCACCAACATACTAGGTTGATTAAAGCAACTACTTAGGGGGACGTCCCTGATGATCCAGTGGTTACGACTCTGGGCTTCCAATGCTGAGGGAGGTTCGATCCCTGGCCAGGGGACTAGATCCCGCATGCCACAGCAAAGATGGAAGCAAAGATTTCACATGCTGCGATGAGGACCTGGCACAGTCACATAAATAAATAACATTTTTTAAGCGATTAAGAAGACCATCATGCCAGCAGCCCAGGGACATTCAGGAGGGAGGAACAGCCTGGAGAACCAAGGAAACAGAGGCACGTGGCAAATCCTGCCCTCAAACTCAGGTATGGGGTCCTGCCTTTCTCCTCCTCTGCACTCACCTTCCAGAACATCTCACCATGATCCTCTGCCCTGAAAATGCAAACCAACCTAGTCCTGCCGGCTCCTTAGTTCTATCTCTCTATCAGCTGTCCCAGTTTTACACCACCGAAGTCTGAATTTGAGCAGTTAAAGGCAGAATTCTCCTCTGTGAGGGTAATAAAAGAGCCTTTGAATGATCATATTCCTTTTAGTCTCCTCTGGCCTGAGGAATCAATAGCCCAGCTCAAAAACCAGGACACAGAGGGGATGATTCAGTGGAAGAAACTCTTTGACAAAAGAAGAGGAACACAGACGGTGTAAAGCTGAGTCCTTCACCGTCCCTCTGGAGAGAGGTCTGAGCTCAGTCCTGGGCCTCCCCTGTGGCTCAGCTGGTACAGAATCTGCCTGCAGTGCGGGAGACCTGGCTTGGGAAGACCCCTCGAGAAGGGAAAGGCTACCCACTCCAGTATTCTGACCTGGAGAATTCCATGGACTGGACAGTCCATGGGGTCACAAAGAATCGGACATGACTGAGCACCTTTCACACACACACACATACACTGGTAGTTTTAATTTTTGTGTGTCATTATGATGGAGTATGTGGCAGTGTATGGGCTTCCCAGGTGCTGCTAGCGGTAAAGAACTTGACTGTCAATGCAGGACACGTGGGTTTGATCCCTGGGTCGGGAAGATTCCCTGGAGGAGGGCATGGCAACCCAGGCCAGCGTTCTTGCCTGGAGAATCCCCATGGACAGAGGAGCCTGGCGGGCTGCGGTCCATGGGGTCGCACAGAGTCGGACACGACTGAAGCGGCTCAGCACGCACGTGGCACTGTATCTGGCTCTCATCTCACAGCAGAGACGCAGACTTCTCAAAATTACATTTTTTTGTCTTTAACAACATCCAGAAACAAAGCCTGGCCTGATGTTTTTGAAGATATTCTTTGTAATGCATTCTTATCATGAAATATTTCAAATTATTCACATGTACACACTAGAAGGAGCATGATACAATGATGAATTCATGCCCGCTTCCTAACTTCACCAAATACTAGCCTTTGGCCCTTGTTACAGACTGAATGTTTGTGTCTCTCCAAAATCCATATGTTAAATGCTAACGTCCGATATGATGATCCTAGGAGTTGGGATCTTTGGGGGGTAATTTGGTCAAGAGGATGGAATCCTAATGAATGGGATTAATTCTCTTCAAAAAGGAGCTCCAAAAGCTCTCTTGCCCTCTTTCTTCCATTTGAGGATACAACTAATATTTGGCAGTCTGCAACTTGTTAGAGTTTTCTCACCAGACACAGCTGTGCTGACTCCCTGATCTCAGACTTCCAGCCTCCAGAACTGTTGGAAATCAATTTCTGTTGCTTGTGTACCACCGCGTCAGTGGTATTGTGTCACAGCAGCCTGAACTGAGGCAGCAATATTTACTTAGGCTCCTTCTTTGTCAAAAAAATATAACTGATAAATGCTAGCTACATAGCTAGCTAGATGAAAGAAAGAAAAAGAAAGAAATATTCAAAATTCACATACAACTGTACATTTATTATCTGTTGATCCATTTCTCCATGCCATCACCCTCACTCTTTCCTCAGAATTAACCAGTATCATATATTTGGCATTATCCTGCTCAGGCACGATTTATACCATTTTTTATCCATAAACATTATATTATTTTCAAATTGCATTTCTTTAAAATTTACATAGATGGTATCAAATTCCATATATCGCTTTGTACTCTGCTTTTCTCATAGAACATTGTTTTTCATTTTTTATGTTACACTTGCATCTCTAGTTTCATTCACTTTAATTTCTACGTATATATTAAAAAAGCACAATTTCCTCCTCTTTCTCTTGCTGGAGGGCGTTTGTTTCTGACTTTTTGCTCTCCCTAAGGATAGACACGCCTTTCTTCAGTCTTCAGTGACTTTGTTACAATGCCACTTCTGTTCTACCATCTTTGGTTTTCTGGCCACCAGGCATGTGGGATCGACCCTGCACCGCCTGCAGAGGAAGGCGAAGTTTTAGCCGCTGGACCCCAGGAAAGCCCCCCGATAAGCGTCCTCGTGCACCTCCTCAAAAGGCTCAGGCAGCGTCTGCAAAGTGTGGTCCCACCAGCAGCCGCAGCAGCACCTGAGACCTTGTTGGACCCACATCCCCAGCTCCTTCCCCAGGCCCCCTGGATTAGAGACTCTGGAGGGGGGCCCAGTCCTGCGTGCTTTAACAAGCCCGCCAGGTGATGTAGAGACAAGCTAAAGTCTGAGAACCGCTGCTCCAGGGAGTATACCTAAATGAGCGGCTCCCACACCACCCAACAGTGCCAACTGCTCTCTTAAAGTGTCCCCAGCTCCCTTCCCGCCAGCAGTGTCTGAGAGTTACTTACAATACTTTTCATTCAAAGCTAGCCCAGGGTGACGCAGCCTCTTACGGTTTTGACCAATGAGAGTGAGCCATCATGTCAAATGCTTGTTGACCACGTGGCTTTCCTGTCGTGTGCATCACATTCCTTCATTTACCTGTTGAGTAACACCATTTTCGGAGGAGGCACTGGCCCCCACTCCAGTACTCTTGCCTGGAAAATCCCCTGGATGGAGGGGCTTGGTAGGCTATAGTCTATGGGGTCTCTAAGAGTCGGACACAACTGACCGACTTCCCTTTCACTTTTCAGTTTCATGCACTGGAGAAGGACATGGCAACCCACTCCAGTGTTCTTGCCTGGAGAATCCCCGGGCCAGCGGAGCCTGGTGGGCTGCCGTCTATGGGGTCTCACTGAGTCGGACACGACTGAAGCGACTTAGCAGCAGCAGCAGCAACACCATTTTCAATTGTTTGTAGAAACTTTGTGTGTTCTCTAACCACGCATACTTTGTCATACAGGCAATATTTTCCCAATATTTTGACTTTGTGCAACATTATGAAGTTTTATGTAGTGAAATGCACCTGTATTCCCCTGTATGGCTTGTGCTCTTGTTGTAAATCTTATTCTAAAAATGTCTGGGTTTTTTTTTTTTACTGAGGTCTTTGATACGGATTAAATACCTGGATTTAATCTGTGCTTATGCCATGAAGCAGAGATCAAATTTTAGTTTTTCCTCATGTTGATAATATCCTTTCTCATTAATTGATAATACCTCTCCTGTTCTATATCCAAGGGGATATTCAAAACATTTAACAACTTCACGAATAATGACCAAACTTTTTTTGTTATTATTACTTATTTATACACATGTCCTCTACTTCTTGATGAGTTTTATTAGCTCTTTAACTATTTCATTATTTTCCTTTTTTTAAAGAACAAGTTTTGGTTTTGTATCCTCTCTAAATTTCTATTTAATTAACTTCTTCTCTTGTATTTGTTATTTCCCTTCTTCTACCAATAAGTTACTTTATTGTTCTTTTTGTTTTTTAGTGGACTCTAACACATTTATTTTCATTTTTCTCATTTATAACAAATGCAATGAAGATGTATATTTCCCTCTAGACACCACTTCAGCTACATCAAGCAATTTTTTAAATTTTAGTACATTTATTATTGTTCAGCCATAAATATTTTATTATTGTGGCATCTATTTCATCTTACTCAGAGTGATTCAAAGTTGCATTCTTAAGTTTCCCAATAAATGGAAAAAGAGGTGGCAAGGATGTGTTAACTACCTTTTATCATTTAACTTATTTCTAATTTAATTATATGATGGGGATTACTAGGTACCAGGCACAGTGAGAAAAAGCAATCTGGATTAGAGCAAGTTTGAGAACTTGTGACCAGGCACAATGCCCATCTCAAAGCCAAAGGAGCCGTCACTTTGACTGATGATGCCCGCAGCGATGGGCCTTTAAGCCTGGGACTGAGCCATAAGATGGAAGAGAAGTCTGCCCTCATGGGAATGGCTGCACTGAAGTCTGGTGTGTCCTGCTGTATTTAAAACGGATGATTAACAAGGACCTACTGTGTTCGTTAGCACAGGAAACTCTGCTCAGTGTTACGTGCAGCCTGGATGGGGGTGAGTCTGGGGGAGAACGGACGCGTGTATGTGTATGGCTGAGTCCCTTTGCTGTCGACCTGAAACTACACTCCAATATAAATGAGAAAGTTAAAACAGATCTGGTGTGTCTTTTTTACCAACAGTCTGGCAGAGCTTTCTGGTCTCCTGGACTTCAGTGCAGAAGGAAATCAACTTGGGCTGATAAGAATCCTTCCTCTCCGCATGCATTGCTACACCCAGACGGCAACTCTGGAAGCAGCTGTGATGAGCTGGCGCGCTCCGATTTGCTCCTTTGGGGTTTGGTGCCACGCCACATGCTACCCGTCCATGTGTGGGGCCCATCACCGTCACGTCGAGGGCGGCCCTCGCTCTCCGCTGCGCTGGTTTCCTGTACCTCAGTTAGCCCCCTTTCTTGGTTTACACCCTTCACTTCGCGGAGCAGACCCTTCCATAAGAGCCCTCTAAGAAAACGCACATGAAAGGATGCTTTTTATGTTTCTTTGAAACTGAAGTATGGTTTATTTACAACATTGGGCCAATCTGCTGTACAGCAAAGTGAGAAAATATATTTTCTGATATTTGGAATTTCTTCCTTTGGGGGGTCTCTAAAAATCCACACTCTGTTGATAGGTTGACTGGATATAGAATTCTGGATTCTTTCCTTTAAACTTCATGAGATAGCATTCCATCCTTACCTGTGATCTTCTTGAGATACTAAAGGCGTTATCATTCATGGTCCTTTGAATATGTGTGTGTGTGTTTCTCTGAAACATGTTAGGGTCATTTCTATTTCCCTAGGTTCTGAAATTTCACAAGGATATGCCTTGGTTTGGCTGTATTATTACCCATTCTATTGGGCATTTGGTGAGCTCTTTCAGTATCCACATTAGTGTACTTTAACCTGGAAAGTTTTCCTGAATTATTTTATTTTTTTTCCATCCATTTCCTTTGTTCTCTCCCTCTAGAACTAATATTATTCATACATTAAATGTCCTTCCTTTTTTTTTTTAATCTTTCCTCTCTCATTTTCCTCTCTATGCCCCATGTTTTCATTCTGACTTCTAGGCAAACTCGTTAACTTCATCTCCCAGCATTCATTGAAATTTTTCAATTCTGCCATCGTGTTTCTAATTCCTAATTATCCTTTAAAAACAAAACTTCTGAATTTTTAACATCCTGTTACACAAACACAATCTCTTTTTCTCTCTCTAATAAAGTTGGCTTAAAGCTCAACATTCAGAAAACTAAGATCATGGCTTCTGGTCCCATCACTTCGTGGCAAATAGATGGGGAAACAGTGGAAACAGTGAAAGACTTTATTTTTGAGAGCTCCAAAATCACTGCAGATGGTGATTGCAGCCATGAAATTAAAAGACGCTTACTCCTTGGAAGGTAGGTTATGACCAACCTAGACAGCATATTAAAAAGCAGAGACATTAGTTTGCCGATGAAGGTCCGTCTAAGCAAGGCTATGATTTTTCCAGTAGTCATGTGTGGATGTGAGGGTTGGACTATAAAGAAAGCTGAGCACTGAAGGACTGATGCTTTTGAAGTATGGTGTTGGAGAAGACTCTCGAGAGTCCTTGGACTGCAAGGAGATCCAACCAGTCCATCCTAAAGGATATCAGTCCTGGGTGTTCATTGGAAGGTCTGACGTTGAAGCTGAAACTCCAATACTTTGGCCACCTGATGGGAAGAGTTGACTCATTGGAAAAGACCCTGATGCTGGGAAAGATTGAAGGTGGGAGGAGAAGGGAATGACAGAGGATGAGATGGCTGGATGGCCTTACCAGTTCAATAGACATGAGTTTGGGTAAGCTAGGGGAGTTGGTGATGGACAGGGAGGCCTGGAGTGCTGCAGTTCATGGGGTCACAAAGAGTCAGACACACTGAGCTACTGAACTGAACTGAACAATGTTACCTTTACACGTTTTTGTTTTTTGCCTCCTCACCCCACTACATAGTTTCCATTTCTTCCAAGTTGCTTTTCTCTGTCTGTTCATTGTGTTACCTATGTTCCACACTAGAAGCTTCCCTCAACTTTCTGGTAATCTAAGATTATCTCCTTGGGATTAAATATAAAGTGCTAGTCGCTCAGTCATGCCCACCTCTTAGCAACCCGATGAACTGTACCCCACCAGGCTCCCTGTCCATCGTAGTCTCCAGGCAAGAATACTGGAGTGGGTAGCCATTCCTTTCTCCAGGGGATCTTCCCCACCCAGGGATTGAACCTGGGTCTCCTGCATTCAAGGCAGATTCTTTACCGTCTGAGCCACTTTAGGATTAAAGTGGAGTTCTGGGCAGACGAGTGTGACTTAGGAGCTTTCCTCTACGGTCGTCTGAGTAGGTCACTTCTTGGGGGAGCCTCTCCATGTCTGTATCTTTAGGACTTTCTTCTTTGACTGGCTCTATTTCTCATAGAAGAATCTTCCAAACACTTACTGGACGGTCCAGTTCAGGCCACTGCATTCTGAGAGCCAAGAGGGAAAGTCCCGGGTGTCTCAGCATTTCACGGTCTTTACGCATCAGGTCATGCAGTACCCCTGGCTGTCAGGGGTAGTCCCACCCTCGGCCTCGCCTGACGTGCATGGACACACAGTCCCTGTTTTATCATTTTACAGTGTTCCTTGGATGAGAGGGCACTGTGGGAGGGAGAGAAAATCGAGGCGCAATTGCTTCTCAAACAACTTTCCCTCAACCGTTCTGGTTTAGCCTCTACTTTGCTCCAGGTGCAGTTTTCTGGAATTGCTAGTTCTGGAGATCTAGAGGGGTCTCAGGATGAACTGGGTTTTTTAAGTTTCCTGAGACCACAGTGACCCGAAGGTCTGGCTGGCCACTAACCAGTTAGCACCCATTCCTCTCCTCTCCGGATTCCAAATACTGTTACCATCGTCTCTTCACCTGGTTCCCCCTTTCTCGCAGGTTTCTCTTCTCCTGTCTTTAATCTCTTTGCTGTAATTTCACTGTGCTTTAGAAAGGTCATGAAATTTCATGTTAAGATGTATAACCAAATAGCCATCATAACTCAAAGCCCATGTGATCATTTCTTCATGTTCTGATATTCTCACTTGCCCTTTCTCATGTCTGCCCACTCTTTTTTACAGCCAATCCTTTTGTTATTGAGGTGGAGGTTTTTATTTTATTTACTTCTTTGAAACAAACGGTATATTTACTTGAAAGCTTGTCTACTTTTTCTTCGGGGGGGGGGGGGGGGGGGCATGCAACATCCATAGTCCTAATTCCCCAACCTGGGGTCAAACCTGTGTCCCCTGCCGTGGATGTGTGGAGTCCAAACAACTGGACCACCAGGGAAGCCCTAAGCCTTGTCTGATTCTGTAAAATCAGTTTCATCAGAAGTGAGCCCGTGTTTCAACTGTTGGTTTGTTGGCTGCTTTCCTTAGTACTAGCTTTTATTCATCAATTTTTTAATGCTGAGTAGTAGTGGTGAGAGTGGGCACCCTTGTCTTGTTCCCGACTTTAGAGGAAATGCTTTCACTTTTTCATCACTGAGGATGATGTTTGCTATGGATTTATCATGTATGGCTTTTATTATGTTGAGGTATGTTCCTTCTATGCCTGCTTTCTGGAGGGCTTTTATCATAAATGGATGTTGAATTTTGTCAAAGGCTTTCTCCGCATCTATTGAGATAATTATGTGGCTTTTATCTTTCAGTTTGTTAATGTGATGTATCACAATGAGTGATTTGCAAATACTGAGGAATCCTTGCATTCCTGGGACAAAGCCCACTTGGTCATGATGTACGATCTTTTTAATATGTCGTTGGATTCTGTTTTCTAGAATTTTGTTGAGGAGTTTTGCATCCATGTTCATCGGTGATATTGGCCTGTAATTTTTTTTACTTTGGTTTATAGTCTTATTTGGAATATGAGGTGGTGTGCTTGTTTCAGCTCCGTCTCTCCTCTCTCACATTCTCTGTCCCTCCTTCTCTTTTATTTACATATTCCTTTGTCCTGCTTAGCAGCTTTGGGGGTCCCCCATCCAAACCTACCACAGACAGCCAGAGGGCCACCCTGCAGGGCCAGTGGACTGTGGCTGATACAGGCTGGGTCGGGGGGAAGGCTGACTCAGCCTTTGGTCTCAGCCTATGTCTCCTCCTTCTCTCCCAGCCTGGAGCTGGAGAAGGGCCGTTGCTCCTTCAGCGTTTGGCAGCAGGTCTGTTCCTGGCTTCTCCCGATGAGGGTGGAGGATGCGAAATGAGTTCCGCCCTCACCCTGGGCTTTAGTCCACGAGCCTGCCTCTGTTTCCCCATCTCACAGGAAATGCTCTTGACTCAGTTCCCACTGCTAAGTGCCTCAGCACCCACACCCACAGGTCCCCCCACCTTTGGTCCTGGCCATGGTCCGTGCTTCTGTGCCAGGTGGATCTTCAAAAATGCTTGGCTGGTATCTAAGCCTGACTGTACCTTCTTCGGTTTCCTGTTTGTTTGTTTTATCCAGTACTCGCTATGTTTGCAGAGCAGAGGAGAGTCTCAGAGCGTGAACTCCATCTCAGACTGGCTGTCGATAGATAAAGTCAGATGTTTGGACTGTGCAGATCTTCACTGTGGGCAAAACTCTGATGCCCAGCACAGCCAGGCCAGCTTTGTGCCCCCAATGCCACCATCTTGCTGTGGTTATTCAGTTGCTAAGTCGTGTCCAGCTCTTTGTGACCCCACGGACTGCAGCATGCCGAGCGTCCCTGTCCTTCACCATCCTCGTGAGTTTGCCCAGATTCACATCCATTGAGTCATTGCTGCCATCCAACCACGTTAGTTTTGTGGTATCAAATGCCACCTTAGCCAGGCTTAATTTTGTCTCCATCTGTGGCATGTTACTGAAGCACCAGGCGTGTAAGAGGCCATCAAGACTGAGTATGAACTGAATTTATTCTGAGCATTCAGAATTCAAATAGCAATAAAGCTGCTGCTGCTGCTAAGTCGCTTCAGTCGTGTCCGACTCTGTGCGACCCCATGGACAGCAGTCCACCAGGCTCCTCTGTCCACGGGATTCTCCAGGCAAGAATACTGGAGTGGATTGCCATTTCCTTCTCCAATAAAGTTAAAAGATATTGAAATAAAGATTTGAAGCCAGCTCATTTTAGAAAAACCTATTCCTGCAATACCCAACTTTATGGACCCTCGGGGCTATGGGGAGGATGGAATGGATGCTCTGGGGAGGGCACGGGGCGGGGTGGGGTGGGGCACGCTGTCTACATTGCTTAAGTCTGCTAGGATGCACCTGGTGCACGAATTTGCTCGAAGGGGCTAGGGGATCCAGTGGGTACAGTCTTTAGAGGATCAACAGGAAGAGAGAAACAAAGGGGACAGGAAATGACTCTCCAGCCACCAGGAGAAAGGATCAAAAACAGAAGAAGATGGTTATCACCAATGGAATGGAGTTTTCCTTCCTTCCAGTAAACCTCACCCTGTACACAATAAATAAGAAGCTATTAGCATAAGTGCTCAGGTTTTGTAAATCCAAAGAAATTGCAGGAAGACAAAATAGTTCCCAGGCCCTCTGGAATGTATAAGTACATTCTATGCGAGCTGGGATTTATCTGTGCTGTTCCTAGCTTTCTGCGTAGGACATTGCGTTGAGTCATTGTAGAGTGAATGAATAAATAGATTAAAGGTACTCAGAAAAGATTTGGTGTAGTGGATAGCAAGGCAAGCACTTGTGAGAATAATTTATATTGTGGATACAGAGAGGGAGCAAATTAGCTCAGACTCCAAGATTCAAGGCAACTTGAGTGCAAAAGAAAAAGAAAATCAAACCAGACAAATGTGTCTCCAGCACTGGCCACGAGGAGGATCAGGGTAGCAGCGTTCAGGGACATCCGTCCATAGCAGGGAAAGGGGGTGAAGTCTGAATCACGAGGTAGCCCATCCCCCCGGAGCTCACACGTGAGTAAAGCATCAACAATTAAATATTTGGGGGGGGGGGGGTTGTGCGTCTGTATGTGTGCATGATACAATGGTCTCTGTCAAATAAACAGAGTTCAACTCTATGGTGAGACTGCTTGATGTGAATTTCAGATATCCCTAAGAAGTCCCAGGAAAGGAGAATATGACCAGGAACAGCCCTTAAAAACAGTTATGAAGAGATTCAGAAATAAACTGCATGGATAACAGGGCTATCTGTATAATCCCCACGTACTCAGGATGACGCTACTGTCCCAGTGCCGGGGAAGCTGGGCATGCTGCCGTCCGTGGGGTCCCAAAGAGCTGGGCACGACTTGGCGACTGGACAGCCACAGCAACACGCCGGCACTGGGACCGCAGTCGTCTTTGCTTCGTTCGTCTATTTTGGTCGCGCTGGGTCTTCACTGCTGTGCGGGGCCTTGGTCTTGTTGCAGTGAGTGGGGGCTGCTCTTCGTTGCGAGTGGGCTTCTCGCTGTGCTGGCCTGTCCTGTTGCTGAGCACAGGTCTGGGCGCAGGGGCTTCAGCACGTCCAGCTCAGGGGCTCGGGAGTCGTGGCCCACGGGCCCTGGAGCGCGGGCTCAGCCGATGAGGCCCAGGGGCGGTGTGGCTCCGACGCATGTGGAGTCTCCTGGGCTGGGGATCAAACCCGTGTCCCCTGCACTGGCAGGTGAAGTCTTGCCCACTGTACCACCAGGGAAGTCCCCACGCCTCTTTAAAGGTGGGTGGCTGGGGTGATGAGTGCCACTTACCACGCCAGTGCTGTTGGGGACCTCACCACCCCTTCTCTGGTCCCCAGGCTCTTCATAAAATGAGACCTCATCTATCTGGAATATGTTGGTTGCAAACAGAAAAACCCACTCATGCTCTCTGAATCAGGAATTCCGATTTATCTGTCAGAGAAAGACAAATCCTTTATGATAGCACTTACATGCAGAGTCTAACAAACTAGTGAATGTAGCGAAGAAGAAGCAGACTCACAGATAGAGAAAGTAAATTAGCTGTTACCAGTGGTGAGAGGGAAGAGGGCAGGGGCAATATGGGGAAAGGGGATTGAGAGGTGTAAACTACTGTGTATGAGATGAGCTACAAGGAGACACTGTATGGTAAAGGGAACACAGTCAATATGTTACAGTGACTATAGATGGAGTGTAACATTGAAAAGCTTGCCAATCAGGGTGGATTGGGAGATTGATATAATATTGATACAATGTATAAAACAGGAGGAGGAAACGGGAACCCACTCCAGTACGCTTGCCTGGAGAATCCCGTGGACAGAGGAGCCTGGCGGGCTACAGTCCTTGGGGTGGCAGCGAGTCGGACACGACTGAGCGACTAACACTCACTGACTAATAAAATAGGTAACCGACAAGAACCTCCTGTGTAGCTCAGGGAAGTCTACTCAGTGCTCTATGGTGGCTGAGATGGGAAGGAAATTTTAAAAAGAGGCGATATGTGTATAAGTTAAAAAAGAAAAGGAATGTGAAAAACAATGTACAGCCTTTCCTGTTACAAAATAAAAAGAACTGCAAGCTACCGCTTCTGCCTGTCAAAATTAGAAAGAGATGAGAGTAATACGGTAGTCCGCGATTATTACTATGCAGCCAAGGGTATACGAGGGTGTTTGGAGAGCAAATGAGCACATCTAAAGTTTGATTGGTTCATTTATCTAGCCATTCAACAAATATTTTGTAAGGATTTTTTTTTGGTAAGAAATTGTTTTGGGAAATTGGTATCAAAAGTTTTTCAATATTTACATTTTTCTTCTTGGGATTACTTCCAGCAAATCTATCCTAAAGAAATAAACATTAAGGAGCAAAAATTTAAAAAAATAAGATTACATGCCATTAGAATTTTTTAAATAAAATAAGGTAAATAAAAATTATGAATCAATATGTGGTACACCTATAGCTCATAGAACATTGTACAGCAGGTATACTTCAATTTGGACAAAAAAAAAGAGTCACGACTTACGGGCTTGTATAGCCTAAGAGTCCCGAGTCAGCTTTCTCCGTCTGCCTGCTCTACCACTTCTGTGCTGGCTTCTCTCTCAACAGGCCCCTCCACTCGGTGACCGAGGGGCTGCCAGCAGCTCCAGATTTATGACCTCGCACACAGATCCAGTGGAAAGAGAGCTCACCTCTCCTACAGTCTAAGTGGACGTCATGAAATAGCATCGCTGTCTCCGAAGGGGTCAGAGCACCGCCTTGACCAGGAAGATGCGCTCTGCTTATCGCTGTCATCTGACACTCTCGCTGACCGCAGCTCTCCCACCAAGACACCACCAGACTGTCCCGCCCATCATGCCACGTGGTATTACGTGTCTGAGCAAAGCCTTGAGGATCAAAAGCTCCTTACAGGAATCTGTGATAGTCCAGAGGGGAGGCAGAGAGGATTCCCAGGCTGTGTCTCCGAAAGGGTGTCATAACTGATTAGCAGTGCCTGCCAAACAGCTCAAACCCAGGCAGCAGCTCACAAGTAACAGACATTGCCATCCCGAGAAGATGCCACCCAGAGCTGCATGTCCAGGGCCGGAAGACAGAGGGGCCACCGAGAGTGCTCTTGTAACCCCGGACACTTGCAGGACATTAACTGTGCTTCCATATCTGATCTGGGAGGGAGACAGGAAGACGCGAGGAAAACTTCACAAAGAAAATAGCCTTGGAATCATCCTCGAAGGAAGAGGCGCAATATGTTTTTGCTTTATTAAAAAGGAAAGAACAGTTTAAATCAGAACACATCTGAGTTCAAACTCCAAATATATCTCTGAATAATTGTTTAAATGCAGAGAACTTAAAATTATATCCCAACATCTAATCCACAGTCAGGCAGATAATCAGTGCTCAGTAACAGCGTATAGAGTAAAGTTAGTCGGTGGATAATCCTGAGCATATCACTGCATCTTCTCCGCACTTCAACATGCTCAAATGGCGGAGCTGTAGGAACATTTCCTTAAAGAGTCGCTATGAGGAATCCGTGGGGTTGCACGTGTCCAGTCGTCAGCCACGGAAACAGGAAGCTGCCCCAACAGCTCCATTAGCGCTGCTGCTTGAAGACATTATCAAGAAGTATATTTCCCATTGGCTACTATATACTCAGTGCCTGGGAATTAGGCGAGATGGAGGTATGAAATATCCCGAAGAGGGGAGACAGCTTGCAGCCTTAGAGACTGTCAGAGCATGAGCTCTCTGGGCTACAGCAACTTCTCACCCACTACTGTGAAGGTCGGGAGAGGGCAGCAGAGAGCTCCGGGGCTGAAAGGAACCCACACGTTATGGGAAGATGGCCCTTCATCTCTGATAGGGTCTACCCACCCCAGGACCGCAGGATGAGGTCAGAAACAAAGCCAGGAACCAGGACCCTCACGCTGGCATCCTAGTTCAGCCACTTACCAGCTGCGTGACCTCAGACAAAGCATATAACCTCTCCAGTCTTCACTTCCCAGTCTCTGACATGAGGCTAAAAGTCTGCAGGCTGTTGCAAAGAGTAAAAGAACTGGAATAGTTGCTGGATTCTGCAGTAGCATTGTTCTGGGGCAAAGGTGGAGACTACGGACAGCATAAATCAGAAGCAGGAGACAAGAAGAGAGCTCACTTTGGGAATTGCATCAGAAAACTTTTTTAAAATAAAACATATGTCATAACCAAATATAAATACAATTCCATGGTGGTCCATATACTCCCTTGGGCCCTCACACACGTACACCGTGAAAAGTAACTGAGTCAGGGAGATGCTTTCTGTTCAGCAAATCCCGTTTATTTTCCTCCCTCCTGGGCACAGAGAAGGTTGGTTCTGGCCAATGATATGTGAGAAAAGGAGATGCCTGTCTCTCCCAGGCTGAGGCAGTGGAAATCTCCAGTGCGACCCTTTAGCTTTGCTCCTCTCTACCGTGGAATCAGAAGTATCCATGACCCTGAGCCCTCCTTCTGAGTACAAAGTGCTGCAGGGAATCCAGTGCCATCAGCTGTATCAAATGCTGTCAATAGGAAGATAAAAGCAAAAGTCACCATCGGACTTAGCAACATGGAGGCCGTTGAATATCTTGAAAGGAGCAGTGTTTTTAGGGAACACGGACTGGAATGGATTCAAGAAGGGGAGAAGAATTCAAGATACCAAGTAAGGACAACGACCTAGAACAATGTGGCTGTAAAGTGATATAAAAATAGGGAAATAGCTGGAGGGGGAAGTGAAGTCAAAACAGGGCTGGAGCTTTTTTCCATTAGAAGAAGTAACCAGATGTCTGCATGCTATATGCGTGTTTGACCGCCCCTCAGTATACAGTGCTAGACTCCAGCCCTCGGTTCCCAGGCCTTCTATTCCCAGTGAGACTCAAAGAACATAAGCTCGTGATGGCTTCAGAGAAGACGCCACAGTCCACATGACTAAGCTCCAAGGATGCCGCTGCCTTCAAGCCTCACTGTGAACACCACGCGGAGCCGACAGATGACAGATGAGGTGGTGTACGGCGCATCACCGTCAGCAAACCGCTTTTAGTGACCTTTAGTATCAAAGGATTTCATTGTGCAGTTTGCGGAGTGAGCCAGTACCACGGGGCTGGCAGCGGCCGGGCCTCCCCTCCTCTGAACCCCCTGTGCCCGGCCCCACACCCCGCAGCAGCCCTCTCGACCCGTTTGTCTCTTAGCCTGCTCACTGTCTTGTCTCTAGATCACCTGCCTACGGGTGCTTCTCGTTTCGTTTTTTGTGTCAAAATTTTAACTTTGGACTTCACAGGCTGAACCCACACATCCCTATGTACCTTCTACATTCTCTCGATAAAGTTTTATCAAGAGTTTTTGTTAAAACTGCTATTTAAGGCTTACATTGCTGACTACAAAAATGTAATTCTTAGCTGAGTCATTTGGCATGTTACAATCATATACCCTTTCTTACAGGCAGTTTGCTTTTCCTGAGATCGCATCGCCTTAGTTTTTCATTTGCTTAGTTTTTTATATGCGTACAATTGACACAAACTCAAACCACCCCAGACTGTTTCCAAACAGAACCTAACATCCGTCTCCAGACAAATGCATGGTGTAAAGCACAAGTTCAGTGCATTTCTCAAAGACACTTCTCCTGGGACCCTGCACACTCCTGCTCCTCTCTGGACTGGCTGCCCCTTTGACCTGATGCGGAGCACTCGTCCTGAGAATACCTTTGGAATGGGAACAGTTTTCCCCTCTCAGTCTGAGATCTTCGTTTTCCTTGGTTTATTTCCTGATTTTGATGCGTTCTCTGTGGCTTCCTGACACGGGCTGATCAGCGGCATATTCTTACGACCAGGTGTGTCTGAGCAGTTCTTTACTGTCCTCCACTGTCACACTGTCTGAGTGTAGAGCTGGAAGTTGGAGATCACTCTCTGTCTTTGAACATGTTACCGCCCTGCCTTCTGTTCCCAGTGTTCTGCTGGGAGGTCCAATGCCATTCTGACACTCCTCTTTTATTTGTGGCTTATTTTACTCTCTAGAAGCTTTATAGGATCTTATAATTAACCCTAAAATCCAGAATTTCCTGAGTGGTGCCTTGAGATGGTGTGCATTTGTTTTTCCAGACTCAGCGAATTTGAATTCTGAAAACATCTCTTCTTTCTGAGAATTTTTCTTAATCATTTCTGTGCCAATCGTTTCCCTTCTGATTGTTCTGTTCTTTCTTTTTGGAACTTCTATTAGTCAGAAGCTAAAACTCTTTGGCTCATCTTCCAATTTTCTGCTGTTTTTTTTTTTAATTATTTTTCATTGTTTTCTCCTACATTTGAGGATATTTTCTCACTTCTGTTTTTTAAATCTCCTATTGAATTGTTAGGTTTCCTTTTTCTTTGGGTGAGTCAGTGCCCTACTACCTAGCTGGTTGGTCAGCTACGTTTGGCTGGGCTGGGCGCCCATTACGGCCTGGGGGCTTCCTCTAGTCACGGCGAGCAGGGGCTGCTCTTCCCTGGGCTGCGTGGGCCCTGTCTCTGTGGCTCCTCGTGTTGCCGAGCACAGGCTCCAGGCAGGCGGTGGCAGCTCTCAGGCTCTCGGTCGCTGTGCACACCGGCTCAGTTATCGGTGGCATGTGGGATCTTCCTGGACCAGGGATCGAACTTGTGCCCCCTGCATTGCCAAGCGGGCTCTCAAACCCTGGACCAGCAGGGAAGTCCCTGGACTCTTAAAGTTTCCCATCACGCTGTTGATATCCCAGTGTCTCTCCTGCTCTTCGTTGCTCCTTTTTGTTTATGGACAGTCTTCATGCACTCAGTCAACAGTGTTGGTTGAGCACTTACTTTGTGCCAGTCATGAGCACGGATGATAGAAAAGCAGACAGAGTTCCTGCTCTCATGGAGTGTACTCTTCAGCTGGGAGCAACAGAGAGTGAACAACTAATAGACAGACACTGTGATACTGAGAGGAGATGGATTTAAACAAGAGACGGCAACAGAGAGTGATGTGGAGGGGCGGCCCTTGTGCTGTGTCAACCAGAGCGCTTCAGAGCTGACATCTAAACTCTGCGTCCCATCTCCCCCGAGTCCCCTTCCTGTTCCCTGACTTTTGTCTTGTCTTTTCTTCTAGTATCTTCCCCCCACTCTGTCCACTCACACTGAAGAGTGAAGCACAACTCGGCATGTCTGGGTTTCTTGGCTTGTAGACATCAGCAGAGGGCAGTTCAGAGGGTGCTGGCCTTTGGAGATGGGGGGGTCCAGATGGCCCTCTTCCCCTGGCTGGTGGTCTCCCCAGAGGGGACTCCTCTGCGTCCCTGCTGGAAGCGGCCTCGGCATTCTGGGAGCCATCTGGCTACGAGCAAGCCAGGCAGCCTTCCTGTGGATTTTCATTAATCCCCGTTGGCAATCCGGTACCCAACTACTGCCCTCAGTTCTGCATGGTATTCCCAAATCCAAAAGCTCTGTGGGTCAACTTCTACACTGAAAAAAAAAATTGCTCTCTGGTCTTTTTCAGGGCAAAAATAAAACAAAGCAACCGCTTTTTGTTTGGACTTTCTATTGGCTTCCTGTTTTCAGCCCCAGCCTAACCCTAACTCTAGAGACAGCAGGACAGGGAGAATTCCCTGGTGGTCTGGGGGTTGGGACTTGACTCTTTTACCCCTGAGGGCTGGGGTTCAATCCCTATTCAGGCAACTAAGATCCCACAAGCCAAGCGGCCAAAAAAGACAAAATGTAGAGATACCTGGGTGCCAGCTACTGCGTCTTCAGGGCTTGCTGCAGTGAGACTCAACTAACACCTTGTTGGCTTCCCCTGCCCCAAAGGGGCTTTAGCTTTAGCTTCCTTTAACTCTCCGCTGCTCTGCTCACTTCCAGTGATCTCTTTATCCTTATGGATTCATACCTTTTACTTCTTCTGCTGACATTTTAGCGGAGTCATAGAAGGAAACACACACACACATCATATTCTCAATTACCACGTTTAACTAGTATAAGCGCTTTGTGGCAACCACCCCAAATTGCCATTGATTACATTTTAAAATAACAAGTTCTGATTCACCGTGAGTGTAAGTTAATCTGAGTTCACTGACAGGTCAAGCAGGGAAAATCTGATCCAACACAGAGGGATTCGATCCTGTGGGATGGGATCGTCAGGTTAACCGTCAAAAACAAGTCAGACCACTGGCCTCATCGCTTGTAAGGGTCTGGCAAGCCAGCCCCAGGAGCGTGTGAGCTGTGCCAACACTCCAGAACTAGCCAGACAGGGTCTTGTGCTCAGACAGCCCCACGCTTGGCTTGAAATTGCACGATCATCATCTTGAAATCCCAAAACAAAGGGCCCTGTATTTTCCTTTTGCCTGGGCTCCACAAGGCAAGCCACCAGTTCTGGATATGCACGGTACAGGAACTCCATGAAGACAGCCTTGCCAACCAAAGGCAAGCAGCAAGAAGTGTGAGGGCAAAAACCAAGCAGTTCACGGAAAGAAGACCGTCTGATTCAGACAACTCATTATCTTGTCAGTTCAGAACTGACCAGTAGTGGAGTCCAGCTCAGGCCAATGACTGAACCTCCAAGTCCATTTTTAGCTTCTTAGGAACTGCCTGGGCCCTGCGGTTCATTAGGTTGGACACAAATAAGACCTCTAGTCCCTTGCAGACAGAAAACGGTCACAAATTCACCATCAGAGCGGTTTCTCTACTAACTCCTGTCAGTCTTCTCAGAAGCAGCTACTTTGGGTTCCTTTTCTGTGGACTGACCCCTTGTTATCTGTCTGTCCATCTAGATTTCTCACACTCTCCAGACAGAATCACCCACAGGCGCATGCCCAAGGCTCAGAAAAGAAAAAAAAAAACTCTCTCCTTTGCTGCTCAATATCAAGTCCTTCTTCCTTCCTTACAGAAAAACAGCCTGGTGGGGGTGGTGGGGGTGGCAGGCAGCAATGTGCCCAACCCAAAACTTTATGTTCCAGCCTCTCTGTGGGTAGCCCTGAGCTCCAGCCAATGGATCTCAAATAGACTGAGTGATGGATTTTACTCCATTAACTGTGGATTTCCCAGGAATGTTCTGTTTTCTTGGCTTTTGCATCTCATCCTCTTTTTTGCTGCCTGTAGCTCTTAAGTGATAGCGGAAGCCACAACAAATCACTCAGCAAAGGTTAAGTTACAGGGTATTTTAAGTATCAGGTACTCTTCTGAACAATGGACAAACAGCAATAACACAGCAAATGTGTCTGCCCCTTCCAAATGTGTTTGCCCCCCAAGTGGGAAGTGTACACTCTAGTGGACCACCCTGCAACTCAAGGAAAGCAACCAGACTCACGTGGGCCTCGGTTTTAATGTTCTAAGCAGCTGAACTAAAGACAGGAACTTATTGGAGAAAAAGGAATTTTATTCAGCCCCTTAGGGCTAGCTAATTGGTAAAGGAATATTAGAAATAGCTTTCAATGGAGAAATTAGAGTTGGGATCTGTTTTGGGTGTGTAATGTGTGATTTATTCTGGAACCACAATAAAGAATAGAATTGGGAACTCTGAAGGTCCAGTGAGTAGGATCTGCACTTTCACTGCTGGGGGCCAGGGTTCGGTCGCTGGTCGAAGGAAGGACCCACAAGCCACATGGTGTGGCCAAGAACCAAAGTTTAACAAATTAAGTGTTTCAGTGTATACACGCATGAATACTTGTGACTCCTATATGTGGGCAGGGGGCTTCCCAGGTGGAGACAGTGGTGAAGAACCCACCTGCCAAAGCAGGAGACATAAGAGATGTGGGTTCCATCCCTGGGTAGGGAAGATGCCCTGGAGGAGGGCTGAGCAACCCACCTCAGCGTCCTGGCTGGAGAACCCCACACACAGAGGAGCCTGGCGGGCCGCGGGCCTCGGTTCGCAGAGTCGGACACGACGGAGGGGCTTAGCAGCTGTGTGTGCTCGTTGGTCAGGCTGCGTCTGGCGCTTTCGGCACTTTGTGGACAATAGCCCGCCAGGCTCCTCTGTGCCTAGGGCTGTCTGGCCAGAACACTGGAGTGGGTTGCCGCGCCCTCCTCCAGGGCATCCTCCCCATCCAGGGGTCAAACCCATGTCTGCTGTGTCTCCTGCTTTGCAGGCGGATTCCTCACCACCAGCACCACCTGGGAAGCTCAGGTGTGTGCACATGCATACTTTTAGGGAGGAAAGAAAATAAGCAAAGCGAATGTGGGAAATGCCACGAGTCTGAGGGGAGGGCGCACAGGCGATGGTTTTGTTCTTTTCTCAACTTTCCTCCATAAGGAGGGGAAGGAAGGCTGATCTGCTTGGATCATGTAGGAGGGCTCCTGGCGTTCCGATGAAGAAAGTTTTTTTTTCTTTAATTACAACAAATCCATCAGCCCACGTGGGCAGGGGAATGCTTGAACTCTAGGGCCCCTTGGGCCCACTCTTCTCCACTTTGTAGAGGAGTTTGCCAGTCCTGTTGGGAGAAGTACCTGCTCTGGAGCAAGCCTTATGATCCAGAGCTGGCCAGGCTGCCCCTGGAGACAAACACCCCTTCCAAACTCCAGACCAGCTGTTGGTGCCTGCCGGCCGGAAAGGAACTCCACAGCTGCAGGCAGTTGGTCTGAGAGGGCACTGGGGTCGGCGCCAGGGCTGTGTGGGTGCAGACGGAGGTGCCCCCATGCCCACCTGCTCACAGCCCCACTCGGCACACATAACCCAACACTCACGTCATGCCGGCTGGCATCAGCATGCCGCCCACTGTGGGATGGGTGTCTCTCAGAGCCAAAGAGGCAAACCGTGATGCACTGTGGGGTGAAAGGAGCGGGTTGCGGAATAGGATTTCAGGACAGTCCCACACGTGCTAGAGACAACGGAGGGATGGGGATGGAGAAGAAACAAGGAGGGGAAGAAGGCAGGGGGAAAGGCAGGGCAGGAAGGAAAAGGGAATCCTGGGGGCGCTCAGTGAGAGTCGCTCAGTCGTGTCCGACTCATGCGACCCCATGGGCTGTAGCCCGCCAGGCTCCTCTGTCCATGGGATGCTCCAGGCCAGAACGCTGGAGTGGGTACCTTTCCCTTCTCCAGGGGATCATCCCAACCCAGGGATCGAACCCCGGTCTCCTGCACTGCAGGCGGATTCCTTACCAGCTGAGCCACAAGGGAAGCCCCCAGGTGGCGCTCGTGGTAAAGATGCTGCCTGCCAGTGCAGGAGCCACAAGAGACGCAGGCTCCATCCCTCGGTCGGGCAGAGCCCCTGGAGAAGGCAGTGGCACCCCACTCTAGGACTCTTGCCTGAAAAATCCCATGGACGGAGGAGCCCGGCGGGCTACAGTCCATGAGGTCGCATGAGTCGGACACGACTGAGCACAGCACAAAAGGAAGGAAAGAGAAAGGAAAAAAGCAAACAAAAACACCTTTGTTTGTATATCTCTATGTATCTACTTCTTAAGTATATCCACACACATAGAAAAATCCAGAAAGAAACGCATTAGCAGTGGGCATCCAGGCCTTTCCTGGTGGTTCAGTGGTTAAGACACTCGCTGATTTACATCTTCAAGTTCACAAAACAATTTGGAATTTACCTTTCCAAAGGTAGATTTGTCCTACCTTTCCAAAAGGTAAGGCAAGGGGTATGAGTTTGATTCCTGGGGAGCTAGGACCCCACAGACCTCATGGTCAAAGGACCAAAACATAAAACAGAAGCAATATTATAACAAACTCAATGAACACTTTTTAAAAATTTATTAAAAAGAAAAAGAAAAAACTGTCTAGCCTTAAGAATGTATCTGAAGGTAAAAGTTAAAGCTAACATTTTTTACCCCACTTTTTCTTGTCTATTGTATAAATTTTCTGAATTAGTGTGTCTTAGTTTGTATTGTTTCTAATTAAGAAAAATTAAGGAAAGACTAATTTTGTGATATGCATTTCTTTATTTATTTGGCCTTGCCAGGTCTCAGTTGCAGCATGTGGGGTCTGGCTCCCTGACCAAGGATCTGGGCTTCCCTGGTGGCTCAGCCGGTAGAGAATCCACCTGCAACGTGGGAGACCCGGGTCCGACCCCTGGGTCGGGAAGACCCCCTGGAGAAGGGACAGGCTGCCCGCTCCAGCGTCCTGGCCTGGAGAGTCCCATGGACGGAGGAGCCCGGCGGGCTGCAGTCCGCGAGGTCGCAGAG
Organism: Antilocapra americana; assembly: GCA_007570785.1. Lineage (NCBI taxonomy): Eukaryota > Metazoa > Chordata > Mammalia > Artiodactyla > Antilocapridae > Antilocapra > Antilocapra americana. The sequence continues at coordinate 799,408 of ML663051.1, read as the reverse complement.
TCGGGCGCGACCGAGGGGCTTTCGCTGTCACTTCCTGCGTCGGGAGCGTGGAGTCTTAGCCCCTGGGCCACCAGGGGAGTCTCAGTAGAGACTATTTAGTGGGGAAGGGGTTCTCCCTTCAAGGAAAAAGGGGTGCTACCGCCACTGTGAAGTAAATGAAAACAAAGAGCAGTTGAGGGCAAATGTCAGTGACTTGTTGGGGGTGGGGGCGGCAGGCCACGGCCTGACTCCTGTTTCTGTGAGGAGAGCTGTGTCAGCTCTCAGCCTCCTCCCTGCGTTGACGTCATCATGACGGCCCCTGTGCAACAGCCAGGAGGGAGAGACTGCGGCCCGCAAAGCCAGAAGTACTTCCTGCCCAGCCCTTTCCAGAAGAAGTGTGCCAATCCCTGGTCCTGGCTGTTGTTGTTCAGTCGCTCAGTTGGGTCCGACTCTTTGCAACTCCATGGACTGCAGCACGCCAGGCCTCCCAGACCTTCACCTATCCCGGAGTTTACTCAAACTCACGTCCATCAGATCGGTGATGCCATCCAACCATCTCATCCTCTGTCGTCCCCTTCTCCTCCTGCCCTCAATCTTTCCCAGCATCAGGGTCTTTTCAAACGAGTCAGCTCTTCAAATCAGGTGGCCAAAGCATTGGAGCTTCAGCTTCAGCATCAGTCCTTTCAATGAATATTCAGGACTGATCTCCTTTAGGATGGACTGGTTGGATCTCCTTGCAGTCCAAGGGACTCTCAAGAGTCTTCTCCAACACCACAGCTCAAAAGCATCAATTCTTCAGTGCTCAGCTTTCTTTACAGTCCAACTCTCACATCCATACGTGACTACTGGAAAAACCATAGCTTTGACTATATGGACCTTTGTCAGCAAAGTAATGCCTCTGCTTTTTTTTTTTTTTTCTTGTTGATTATCCATTTTATTTTTTTTTAATTAGTTTTGCCAAATAATGCCATGATATCACCATGGGTTTACATATGCTCCCCCTCCAGAACCCCCCTCCCTCCTCCCTCCCCCCAGGAAATCTCGTTGCACCAGCCCCGAGCATCAGTCCTGGGCTGGCGATTGATTAGACATATGATAATTAACATGTTTCAATGCCATTCTCCCATATCATCCCACCCTTTCCCTCATCCACAGAGTCCACAAGTCTATTCTATACATCTGCGTTCCTTTTGCTGTCTCGCATGCTGGGTTCTCGTTACCGTCTTTCTAAATTCCATATATATGCGTTAATATGCTGTATTGTTGTTTTTGCTTCTGGCTTACTTCACTCTGGATAATGGGCTCTGCACAGCAAAGGAAACTATAAGCAAGGTGAAAAGACAGCCTTCAGAATGGGAAAAAATAATAGCCAATGAAGCAACGGACAAACAATTAATCTCAAAAATATACAAGCAACTCCTGCAGCTCCATTCTAGAAAAATAAACAACCCAATCAAAAAGTGGGCCAAAGAACTTAACAGACATTTCTCCAAAGAAGACATAAAAATGGCTAACAAACACATGAAAAGATGCTCAACATCACTCATTATCAGAGAAATGCAAATCAAAACCACAATGAGGTATCACTTTACACCACTCAGAATGGCTGCAATCCAAAATGTATTATTACAAGTAATAAATGCTGGAGAGGATGTGGAGAAAAGGGAACTCTCTTACACTGTTGGTGGGATTGCAAACTAGTACAGCCTCTATGGAAAACAGTGTGGAGGTTCCTTAAAAAACTGCAAATAGACCTGCCATATGACCCAGCAATCCCACTGCTGGGCATACACACCGAGGAAACCAGAATTGAAAGAGCCACGTGTACCCCAGTGTTCATCGCTGCATTGTTTACAATAGCCAGGACATGGAAGCAACCTAGATGCCCATCAACTGAGGAATGGATAAGAAAGCTGTGGTACATATACACAATGGAATATTACTCAGCATTAAAAAACAAATTCATTTGAATCAGTTCTACTCAGATGGACGAAACTGGTGCCTCTGCTTTTTAATATGTTATCTAGGTTTGTCATTGCCTTTTTTTCCAAGGAGCAAGCGTCAGTTTTTAATTTCATGGCTACAGTCACCAACTGCAGTGATTTTGGAGCCCAAGAAAATAAAGTATCACTATTTCCATTGTTTCCCCATCTACCTGTCACAAAGTGATGGGACCGGATGCCATGACCTTCATTTTTTGAATATTGAGTTTTCAGCCAGCTTTTTCTCTCTCCTCCTTCACCTTCATCAAGAGATTCTTTAATTTGTCTTCACTTTTGGCCATCAGGGTGGTGTCATCTGCATATCTGAGGTTATTGATATTTCTCCTGGCAATCTTGATTCCAGCGTTTCATCCAGCCCGGTCTTTCGCATGATGTGCTCTGCACGTAAGTTAAATCCCTGGTCAGAATCACATTTCCTCTGAAATCGCAGTTTTACAGTCTGCATTAGAACACCGATTTGAAAATTCACACTCTGAAAAGGAATGGTGAGTTACAGATTATTTTGTGAACTTGAAGAACGAAATCAGCAGCTGTCACCTCACCCTAAAGGCCTTCCTCATTTACTCAATGTCGGTAGCTTCTAACACAGCCCTGTCTGCCATGCGTGTTGATTTTCTTCAGAATTTGTCCCCATCTGGTATTTTTTTTTTTTGCTTGTTTGTGCTTTTCTTTCTCAACATAATACAAGAGCCGTGAGGACAGCAATCTTCTCAGCCTTGTTTACCACTGTCCCCCAGTGCCTAGAACACTGCCTGGCACATAGTGTGTGCTCAGTCAACACTGAAGGAATGAACGAGTGGATAAGTGAATCAAATTCAATGGCAAATTTTCGTATCAGAATGAAAGCTATGGAGCCCCAGTCAGCGGCCACAAGAACCCAAGTCCAGTGAGCAATCTGCGAAGCGTCCATTAGCAGAGTTTAAAGAGGTGAGCAGCAAGGCTTAGTCATTGTGTTTGTGTGACGCTTCTGTTTTTCAGCTGAATTCAAGACTAATGTGGAGAAGAATGTCTGCCTGAAGGGAAAAACTTCAATAAAATGCAACAGTGTTGGGGTGGGGCAGGGTGGCTATAGTTTCGCATCTAAGGCCCAGGGGAAAAGGTGAGAAGGTACAGGATAGACGTCCAAGGTCGCTGCTTTAGAGGGCTGGGAGCAGCCAGTGACTCAGAAGACTGAAGAAGTGGGTGTGTGTGTGCACGCGTGCCAAGTTGCCTCAGTGGTGTTCGACTCATTGCAGAAGGTCCAAGAGGGAACTGCCACCCTTTCTCTGATTCCTGTTGAACCATAAAGCCATCGGGTGGGTCCCAGAAAATTCCCTAAATGCACGCAGTGAGCAGAATCGAAGAACTAGAAAATGTGTTCAAGGGGCCACGGCACCCCCAGTCCTAGGGAGGGAGGCGACTCTCCTTTGCTTTACCCCGCTTATCCCTCTGAGCCAACGGGTGCTCAGATACCTGGAAGAGGATTCCCCAGAAAGGGGTAGGGGAGGAGAATCCACTTCCTTTCTAAGAGGGGTGAACCCTAAGAAGGGGCCTCTGTTAGCCAGGTAGAGAAATAGATGGGAGGGTGAGAGACTGGAGACTTTGAAAGGGACTAGATTGTTTTGCTTAAGAATATGGAGAAAAGAGATGAAAGAAATGAAGATGAAAGAAATGAAACCTTCCCCCTTGGAGAGAAAACATGTATGACTAATAGGGATTTTTATTGGGTTCTGTCATAGATCAAAACTACCTCCCCAGGATCGACAGGGCTTTTCAGTCTGCCCAGGACATTTTCAGTAGAATTGACATTATTCATCCATCCTCTGTCACCTTGGACTTGCTTTCAGGGAAATGATAACAACGGTCCGCACCAAGGTGGTGTAGGGTCAAGAACAGGGGCTGCTCGAAGTGCCCAGAGTAGTTACAAGAATAGCCTTTTGTGTTCTGCAGCCCTGAAGCCCTTATCTCCTCCTAGACAAAACACAGAAATATGTGCGACCTTGAAAGACAGAAACTCGGTCTCTCTCCCAGGTGAAACCAAAAATCCCTGTACTGTTTTAGAAGCAAATTAACTCCCGGTTGGCAGGCAGACACCAAAGAAGGACAGTTCATTCAAAGGTAAATTAATCCTTTGCACAAACAACCAAACGTGAATAGCCAGGCTAGTGTGGACCCACATAGCCTTTAAAATCTCTCCCATTGTCTCAGTGGAGCAACCTGCGACTCTAACCCCAGGACTCCATACTTGCCATTAACCATTTCAGTGTAGCTTCTTCCCCAGGCAAGATGTGCCCACCTAGTTAATTTCACCTGGTGGCTCAGACAGTAAAGAATCTGCCTACAATTCAGGAGACCTGGATTCCACCCTGGGTAGCGAAGATATTCCCTGGGGAAGGGAATGGCTACTCACTCCAGTATTCTTGCCTGGAGAGTTCCATGGACAGAGGAGCCTGGCGGGCTGCAATCCCTGGGGTCTCAAATGGTTGGACAAGACTGAGCAATGAACATGTACAGCAATAAAAACAGGAAAAATAAGATTTTCTACCATTTATAACTACTTTAAAGACTTAAAATACCTGGAAACAAACCTAACCAAAACAAATGTGTACAACCCCCAACAGAAAACTACAAAATATGACTTAGATAATTAAAGAAAACCTAAATAAGTCGATGGATACATTACACTCACGTTCAATATATTCAGTATTGGAAGGATGTCGGTTTTCCCCAGACTGAACTATTGAGTTAATATAATTCCAATCCAAATCCAGCAAAATTTTGTGAAAAGAGACAAGCTCAGTTTAAATTCTATATAGACTTTATTAAAAATGAAGAACATCTGTTCTTCAAAAAACATCAAGAAAGTGAAAACATCAGGAGGCCTAAATTGACCTTTCTCCAAAGAAGAAATACAGATAGTCAGCAGGCACATGAAAAGACGCTCAACATTGCTAATTATTAGAGAAATGCAAATCAAAAATACACTAAGGTATCACTTCACGCCAGGCAGAGTGGCCATGATCAAAAAGTTTACAAATAATAAATGCTGGAGAAGGTGTGGAGAAAAGGGAACCCTCCTGGCTTGTTGATTGGAAGGAAATTGGTGCAGCCACTATGGAGAACAGAATGGAAGTTCCTTTAAAAAGTGAACACAGAGCTGGCTACCGTACGATCCAGCAACAGCGCTCCTGGGCATACATCTAGACAAAGCCGTAATTTGGAAAAATACCTGCCCTCCAAAGGTCATAGCAGCGCTCTTTATGCTAGTCAAGACATGGGAACAACTTACGTGTCCGTCAGCAGATGAATGGATAAAGAAGATAAAGATAAATATATAATGGAATATCACTCAGTCATAAGAGAGGATGAAACAAGGCCATCTGCGGTGACACAGATGGACCTAGACGTTGTCAAACGAAGTGGAGTTAGAGAAAAACGAATATCAGATGACTTCACTTGTGTGTGGAATCTAAAATATGATACAAATGAACTTACTCATAAAACAGAAATAAACTCTCAGACATAGGAAACAATCCTATGGTCACCAGTGGAGAAGGGGTGCAAGAAGTTGGGGGGTGGGGGTTAGGAACGTGGGATTAACAGACACGCACCGCTGTTGTTCACTTACTGTCACATCCGACTCTTTGTGACCCCGTGGACTGCCGCACACCAGGCTCCCCTGTCCGTCACCATCTCCTGGAGCTTGCTCAAACTCGTGTCCATTGAGTCGGTGATGCCATCCGACCATCTCACCCTGTCGTCCCCTCTCCTCCTGCCCTCAGTCTTTCCCAGCATCAGGATCTTTTCAAATGAGTCAGCTCTTCGCATCAGGGGGGCCAAAGGATTGGAGCTTCAGCTTCAGCCTCAGTCCTTCCAGTGAATATTCAGGACTGATTTCCCTTAGGATTGGCTGATTTGTTCTTGGAGTTAACAGATACATCCTACTGGATATAAAAAATAAACAACAAGGAGCCACTGCATAGCACAGGAAACTGCATTCAGTCACTTATAATAACCTACGGTCAGAAAAGACAGATGTGCATGACTGAACGACTTTGCTGAAAATGGCATGGCACTGTAACCAACTATGCTTCACCAAAACAGAAGCGCTCCAGTAAAATCTGGACATCAGAGCCCCGAGGAGCTCCCTTGTTCGGCAACACTCCTGTCACCTACCGATGTCCAGAAGCTGGCACAGCCTGAGGGCGGCAGGAGCTTTGTCTCTGGCGCCCTCTCAGACTCTGCCCTCTGCGTCCCTGCTCTTGGCCGAGTTTAACCTGCATCCTTTTGCTGTAACAGACCGTGACTCTTAGTATAAGTTTTCGGCGGGTTCTGTGAGCTCTTTACAGAACTATCTAGTTTGAGGGCAGGTTTGGGAACCCTTCAAATCTGCATTCAGGATCAGACGGGAGCGTGGTTTCTGTGGACTCGACTCTCCAGCTGTGTAGTTGGACCCTGAGCCTTTGAGGTTGGTGTCAGAACACTTGGGCGATTGACTAAACTCTCCCGATGGTCCTAAATTCCTCAGAGAAGGGTACACGAACGCAGAGAGGGGTGAGGAATCAGGGCCAGTGATTACTCTACTTTGAGCCCTTGCTTTTATACCTGAAGGTGATGATTCAGGATAAAGATATCATCAAGGAATGGGGGGCAAAGAGTCAGAGTAGATTGAAGGCCGTGATGAGAAGAACAGTAAAGCTGTCCTGCTCTTTGGCCTGTTCAGGTTATGCGGTAGAACTTCAGGCAGCCATGTATGCCCCTGTGCAATATGACGTGACAATGAAGGAAATGCTCGAGAAAGACGGGGTGACGGCTGATGGTGGGTGGGAGTCAGACTCGCAATCCATAGGACAGCAGGGGTCCAGTCCTGCAGAGGCACTTATAAGCTCTCTCCGGAGTGCCTCCCATGCCTTCTATTTTTCTTTCTTTTTCTTTGGTTGGGGTGGGGGGCGGTGTGCAGCAGGTGGCTTATGGGATCTTGGTTCTCCGACCAGGGCTTGAACCTGGGGCCACACCAATGAAAGCATGGGGCTCTAACCACTGGACCACCAGGGAATTCCTTCTCATGTCTTCTCCACACGCCCTACAAAACTCTCCACTCCAAGGCTCCATCTCAGCTTCAAGAGTACAGAGGCTGGATTTCCTGCACATAAACAAGCTACCTACCAAAAATCCATCTTGCATAATAATTTCCCAGTGCAGCAGGAGACAGTTGCCTAGGAAAAGGGCCTACCCCTTCTTCCACCCGCTTGGAATGGTACCACAATGTAGTCCACTCTCACTGGCTCCTCTGAAGCCTCAGACTCTGCCTCCGGAAACCCAAGTACAGAGAAAGAAGCCGGCTTCTCAGATTCAGAACGGGAAACTCAGTAGAATGAGAAGCAGCTGAGATTCTGAATACCAGGCTGGGGATGGATGAAGAAATTGAAGAGGAATCCAGGCAGAGTGCCACGGAAAGCCAGCTGCCAGCCATGGCAAGATTGCCCCCCAAACAAACTCAGAGCAGAGGACCCAGAATTCACTGCTAGTGTCTGTCTCACCTCCTTGTCATTTCTCATGTGCCTTGTGTGCAAGCCTGCCTCATCCCCACACTCACACCAAGTTCCTGATGAGACAGAACCTGCTGGGGCTTACAGGACGGGGCCAAAGTGGACTTGCTATGTGGGAGAGGACCTCCGAGGGCAGCTCCCGAGAGCTTACAGAGCAGAGAGGTTCATGGGCCAGATTAAGATGCTCAAATCGAATGACGCATTCAATCAATGAGAGAAATGCATGGAGAGCCAAGGGGAAAGGAACAAACTTAGGAAACCATTCAAGCAGGATGAAAGAACCGCACAAGCTGAACCCTGTGTGTAGTGTGTGTGTCTGTGTGTCTGTGTGTGTGTCTGTCTGTGTGTGTGTATCTGTGTGTGTCTCTGTCTGTGTGTGTGTCTGTGTGTGTGTATCTGTGTGTGTCTGTGTCTGTATGTGTGTCTGTGTGTGTGTATCTGTGTGTGTCTGTGTGTGTGTACTGTGTGTGTCTGTGTGTGTGTCTGTCTGTGTGTGTCTGTGTGTGTACTGTGTGTGTGTGTCTGTCTGTGTGTGTCTTTGTGTGTACTGTGTGTGTGTCTGTGTGTGTGTGTAGTGTGTGTGTACTGTGTGTGTGTCTGTGTGTGTACTGTGTGTGTGTCTGTGTGTGTGTGTACTGTGTGTCTGTGTGTGTCTGTGTGTGTAGTGTGTGTGTACTGTGTGTGTGTAGTGTGTGTGTCTGTGTGTGTGTGTAGTGTGTGTGTCTGTGTGTGGTGTGTGTGTGTCTGTGTGTGTCTGTGTGTGTGTCTGTGTGTGTGTCTGTGTGTGTGTAGTGTGTGTGTGTCTGTGTGTGTGTGGTGTGTGTGTGTCTGTGTGTGTGTAGTGTGTGTGTCTGTGTGTGGTGTGTGTGTGTCTGTGTGTGGTGTGTGTGTGTGTGTGTGTGTGTGCGTGTGTCTGTGTGTGTGTGTGCGCGAACACGTGTGCCTCCAGCTCCCATCCTGTCACCTTCTCCTCTTTCCCTGACACGTCCGTGCTCCCAGGACACACGATCACGGGAACAAGGGTGCCAGAGGACAGAGGGGCCCGGAGCCCACAGGTGCGCGTCAGACAAGCACAGGAGCAGGTAAGCCTCGCCCAGAGCTCTAGCTCACCGGCAACTCGCTAAGCAACAGTGCCATTTAATTCCGTGTCTTGGGCAGAAAACAAGTGGGACAAAGATGGGCATCACCCAGCGGCGCCAATTTACAGGCTCATGCATTTTGAGTGCTTCGTGAACCTGCCTCGTTGCTTCATAAATATGTACTATTTCACAGGCCTTTCATGCCGTCCTATAAATATTCATCCCACGCACTCTCTACTTCCTTTCTTGCAAGCTCCTTGGCTCTCTCCTTACTTTGTCTTACATCCTGAGGTGGAATTTTTCTTAAGTAATACAAAGATGCACTGCAGGTCCCTCGGACGGAAGGATGTGCAGCTTGAGCCTCAAGATACAGAAAGCAAAGGGCTGTCACTTCTCAGGGCCCCTCGGATGTGACTCAGGTCCCTGCCGCCAAATGGAAATAAACAGAAGATGAAGTCACAGAGTCTCACAGGGAGAAGAGGCGGGACATCACAGGTGACTGGAGACAGATGCAGGAGCAGCAGCTGCGAGAAAGAAATGCCTGCACACAGGAAAACGCCCAAGCCTGGGGTAATGACAGGGCTAACCTGGAACAAGCTGTCAGTGCCACTGGAGCTCCAGGAGGTGACAGTCACGAAGAAGGAAGAGTGAGGAGGGGTCCCGAAGGTGTGATACTGACCCAGAGATGGGGAAATGAGGAGAGGAAAGGGACCCCTCTTGCACTGTTGGTGGAATGTAAACCAATACAGCCACTATGGGGAACAGCATGGAGTTTCTTTAAAAAAAAAAAAAGCTAGGAGTAAAACTACCATGTGATCCAGCAACCCCACCGCTGGGCATATACCCTAAGAAAACCACAATTCAAAGAGAACATGTACCCCGATGTTCATAGCAGCACTATTTACAACAGCCAGAACCCAGAAGCCACCTAGATGTCCATTAACAGATGAATGGATGAAGAAGATACGGCATGTATGCCCAAGGGAATATTACTCAGCCATGAAAAAGAAGGGATTTGAGTCAGTTGTTGTGAGATGGATGAACCTAGAGTCTGTCATACAGAGTGAAGTAACTCAGAAAGAGAAAAACCAAAGTGATATATTAATGCATAAAAATAGAATCTAGCAAAGTAGCGCTGATGAACCTGTTTACAGGGAAGGAATGAAGATGTAGACATAGAGAACAGACTTGTGGACACAGCGAGGGAAGGAGAGGGTGGGACCAATTGAGAAAGTAGCATTGACGTACACACGCGGCCGTGTGTGGACTAGACAGCTAGTGGGAGCTGCTGTGTGGCACAGGTCGCCCAGCCTGGTACTCGGGGATGACCTGGAGGGGTGGGGTGAGGAGGGGACAGAGGCTCGGGAGGGAGGGGACCTAAGTATAAATGTGTGTAAAATTACGGCTGATCCCATTGTTGTGCAACAGAAACCAGCACTTTGTAAAGCAACAGCCTCCAGTTAAGAAAATAAGCTTAAAAATGGGGAGAGATGCAGGCAGAGAGGGCCCGGGGCAGCATACTGCAAACACCCATTTGGAATTCAGCAACAGGACTTCCCTGGGGCCCTAGGGGTTAAGATTCCATGCCTCCAATGCAGGGGGTAGGGCTTCAATCCCCCTGAGGAAACTGAAATCCCACATGCCATGCAGTGCAGCAAAAACATAAAATTAAAAGGAAAAACCAAATATAATTTCAATCATATGCATATTTAAATGATACTTTAAATTATATTAAATTTTTTTAAAAAATAGGATTCCATTCCTGCAGGGGTCATAATTCTCCAGGGAAAAGAGTAGGGATTCTCTTACCAGAATCTGTTGCCAATGGGCAGGACAGGAACCTTACCAAAGACAGTGGGGCTGTGGCCAAGAGCAGCATGCTGAAATTTCATATGCCTCTCCTTCAAAACATGATTTCTCTAAACCAGACCCATAATATCAAGTAATGCCAGGATGACTGAGCTCCTAGAGTCTGGGAGCTGTGGAGGAAGCAAATACCAAAGGCTTGGAGAGCCTGGCTTTGGGTCCTGACTGTACCACTTACCAGCTATGACCTTGGGCTGCTCATGTCACTTCCCTCAGCCCCTGCTTCCCCTTCCATCCTATGCAGACAATGATGTTTGCTGGGCCTCTGTTTTCCCTTCCATAATATGCGGACAATCATGTTTGCTGATCAGATCTCTGAGGCTTTTATGAAGAGGAAACGATGAAAACAAAACAACCATTGCAAAATCGTACCAGTTAATTGTTATTATCGGTGATTTGCTGTGAGATCAGAAAAACAGTTAGTGAGCTTTACTGGGGTCTCGGGTTTGTCTTACGAGAGAGAGGGAAAAGATCACTGACCGCCTCTCCGCTGTCCAGGAGACAAGCAGAAACAACAGCCTCAGGCCCCTCGGAAGCCGGTGCTGTGAGTGCTCCCTGAGGGGTTTCTGGGCAGAGCTGGCGCTCAGGAGGCTCCCGCTCCGGGTGGAGGCCCTCAGGGGAGAGACTCGGTGAATGAAGGGGGGCTCCCGCGCTGGGCCACCAAGGGTCGAGGACCTCAGGCTCCAAAAGGATCTCCGTCTCCAGGCAACATGCTCTGGGGGCCCTGGACCACCATCACTGGCTTCCTGCTCAGCCCCTGGGAATATCGAAAATGAGGCAGTTCTCACAGGCCCGGTGGGAGGCCGGATAAGAGCTCATCCAGAGGCTCAGAGGAGACAAGCAAAGGGCCGCCGGCCCCTGGAGCCGCTCACACACACCAGTCACAGGGAGGGAAGGTCACAGCCCAGGGCCTCCAGACTGGACTCAGAGGATGGTCCCTGCTTCCCTGCAGGTCAGTGAGCTCACAGCTGACCCCCACCTCTTCTCCTGGGCTTCCGTCTCCCCACTTACCCTCAAGCACCCATTTAGAATTAATCACAAGCCTTGAATCTAGATCTTCCTTGATTGGCAGTCAGGTTAGCCCCAGTGAACCAAGCATAAGTTGAAAATATCCTTAGTTGAAATGCATTTAATGCACCACCCTCCTGAACATCATAGCTTTAGGTCCTCTAGTGCTAAGGACACTTCCATTAGCCGACACTTACGTAAACCCATCTAATACAGGGTCTGTTTCCAACCGGGTGTCGAACAGCTCATGCACTTCACTGAGTCTTGCACTGAAAGTAAAACCCAGAGTGCCCCTCGGCCCAGCGTGGCTGTAAGCGTACAGCCGCTTGGCAATCACGGCCGCTGCTCAGAGTCACGAGGAGCGTCTTACAGCGTATTGAGGGCGCCAGAGGAGATCGAAGCTCAAAATTAACAGTATGGTTTCTACTGAACGTCTATAGCTCCTGTACTTTCATAAAGTTCAAGAGACTTGAGCTGAATCATCCAAAGTCAGGGACCATCTGTATTTACTGTCCGCCAAACATGCCAACAAGGGCTTCACATGCATCGTTTTATTCAGCCCTCACGGCAACCCTAACGGTAGGCACCACTGTGCAGAAGGAAAAACTGTGTGAGGTTAAATCACTTGCCCCGGGTCACAAAAGGAGTAAGGGCAGGCCCTGGGGTTCGGATTCAGATCTGGCCAATCCCAAGGCCCATGCTCTTAACTGCTAGGCAATAGCGCTTCCCAGGACCAAGCCAACAGCCTCAGGCTCCAGAAAAGGACTGAAGAAACCCTTCTGAAAGGCAGTGACAGGTTGTCTATTTGGTAGTGCATTTGCAGTGGTTGGGAGATGGGGTTGACTGTGGGAAGAGGGCTGTAGAGTCTCTCTGTCTCCCAGATGTTCTAAGCCAATTAGATGTCCGCCACGACTCCACAGAGCTGGGTTTTCCACGTGATGCATTCAAAGTCTGCCGGTCCTCCTCGGCTCTAGGTCTCAGAACCGTATGTGATCCAACAACATCTCATCAGTGAGGGAGCCCTTAGCCTTGGTTCTTAAGTTACATACTTCTCTTCTACTCACTTATATAAAAATACATTTTAAAAAAAATTATTCAAGCAAGTTCTGATTCTGTTCTTTGGACATATATGTGAACCAGGAAGTCAGTGAGGTTCACTCCTGTGCAAGCTGGAGACCCTCCCCTGGGCAGCCTTCTTTCTGAGACCCTCACACTCAGACTAGAAGGGGAACGTCTAGTTCTCAGGGGGTTTCCCCTCCAGCAAATCATGACCCTTCCCTCATCACCCTCCCAAGTTATTTTCAGATGCTTCCGCCAAAATGTGCGGTCCCTTTTTGGATCAGCTTCAACACAGAGCCTTACAAATGGGGGACCAGGAGCCTCCGCATCGCTGTTCTCCCCACCATCAGCCCTCTGGCACAAGAGCTAAATTGACTTCAGCCGCTAGCCAGAGTGTCTCAGACTCAAACCAAAACAGGAATCTGTGGTGCATCGCGTTAAAATGCTGGAGGGCTGGGAGGAACCAGACTCTGCCTTTCTTTCTAAGGAGAACCCAGAGAGGTCTCAGGTGTGCGATCTCTCTTTGGTGACCAGATGCTAGAGATCAGTGACCACATTTTGTGAACATCTGTTCCATCTGGCCAGGAGGGAAAAGAAAATGAAGCAAGGGGAAGGCAAGCAAGGCCCCTCTGAGAACCACCAATTCACTTCTTCCCCCAAAAAAGAAATGGTGGAAAGTCCAGCGAGCCTGGAAGCTCTCTGAATGGTAACCAAATCAGAGGTTGCACGCTAATATTTTTATTGCAAGTTTCATGACTCTTCACCACAGACTTCCCTGGTGGCTCAGACGGTAAAGCATCTGCCTACAATGCAGGAGACCTGGGTTCGATCCCTGGGTCTGGAAGATCCCTTGGAGAAGGAAATGGCAACCCACTTCAGTATTCTTGCCTGGAGAATCCCAAGGACGGAGGAGCCTGGTGGGCTACAGTCCTGGGGATTGCAGAGTCAGGTACGACTGAGCGACTTCACTTCATGACACGAGATTCCAAATTGCTTTAATCTAAAGGCGCTTTAAGACAAGTACTATTGGTAACAGTAAAAGAAAAGCAACAGCCTAAATATCCCTCAGCAGGAGACTTCTTAAAAGGAACATTCATAATTTATCTTTGGGGGAAAAGTGGGCCGCGCTTAATTACTAACATGGAAAGATCTCCAAGATACGTGGCTTAAAAAGAGAAACAAGATTCAGAACAATGGATTTGGCTTGCTGCCATTTGTATATTTTAAAAGAATCTAAGCAATGACTAACCATGGACAAATCCACAAGAGCCTGGTAGATTTGAAGAAGGAGGTGAGTGACTGGAGACTCATAAGCAAGAGGATGGGAGGACTTATTTTCACTATAGTCTCTTCTGATTTTTGTACCATAGAAATCTATTTCCATTCAAAACCAAAATTAAAATTGAAAAGTGACACCCTTGTTCTCCCTGTACCTCCATCCACCCCAAAATTCAAAGAAATCGTTTCACTCAACATTTTCCTGTGCCCTCCTGGTGAGTCCCAGCTGAGTTAGTTCTTGGAAAAGGATCAGAGTAGCTTTGCCTTGTGTCATTGCTGGGGAGATCCCGAAAGGTGTGTCCTCAGAGCCTGGCTGCTCTTGGGGTCCTGATTTCCCTTATGGGATCCGAGAGATCATCCACTGAGGGCAGGGACTGCCAGTTGAGTCCTCTGGAAGCAGAAGAAATGCTGCATGCCGGGGTCACCCTTGGAGGCTGGAGGCCGGGTGAAGGCTGGGAGTCTAAGATCATTTTATAACTGGGTGGCGGAGCTAGGGTCTGTGTCTGGAAACTTCAGGTGGGAGAACAATTACTCCCCTTTAAAGGTCTTCTTGTAAGGACCTCATAATATACTTAGGACGAGCTCTGTCCTCTCGAGTTACCTCTAGCTCAGGTGTCTGGCTTAGGTGGCTTCGCTTCGGCTCTGATTACCCGGTATCATCTCTCGGTTCTCATGAGGTTCTTCCCGAGCCTGTTGTTTGCTTTCTTTCCTGAGGCTGTGGCTCCTACCCACTGAAGAGGGGACGCTGTCAGTTCCTCTGTCTGTGGTCATCCAGGCTCAAGCATGAGGTCATCCATCGGGGACGTCCTGCAGGCTACTCACCTCTCAGATGAGGTCAGGGCACCCAGCCGGAGAACAGCCCAGAGCGGCCGCTTGACACATCGTTGTTTCCTCCCTCATCGTATTTCTCCCTCCACCACCAGCACCTGGGATTATTATAAGCACCTCATTCTTTTCAAAGCACCACTGTCTTTACCATCCGTGAGTCCCTAAACCCAGCCACAGCTGTCCTTCGCACTTGGCAGGTGAGCATGCAGGACCTAGCTTTCTCCAAGCGACTCGCCAGCATCACGTGGCCAAGTGTGGAAGAACGGGAACCAAACCCGCATCTGGCAGGTCCCGGGAGAACTCTCGGAACCCCACGGCCCAGAGGACCAAGGTTCGCGATCCTGTGACTCCTTCCTGTCTCTTCTCCTGAATTCACTGGCTCCTACCAGCATCTGAGCTTCAGCGGGGTGCAATGCCACAAGCAACTTCTGACCTCCAGATCTTTGTACGTGGAAAGGGCCATCTAAAGCTGTTTGTTAGCTGATTATCATACCATAAGTTGTGCGCTTAAGACATAGCTTTTCTTAGGCCCTTAAATGCAATTTCCAAATATTATAAACTTAATCATGTATCCAGTAATATTTGTTAACATTTAAAACAATCACCTTTGATCTTTGGTTAATGATTCCTTTGCTCAAAACTCTAACACATCAAATTCTCCCAAATAATGTCAATGCTGTTTACAATCAAATTCTCTTAAATAATGCAGCCAAGTCACACACACACTAAATAAAAAACCTACAGGAGCAAATTCTCCTAAAACGTTTAAGCACTATTTATAAACATGATTCATAAATGCTCTTAATTTTTTAAACTACAATCACCAGTTTAATGTACCTGATTTCCCAAGCTCTTCAAGTGCCTTCATAAGCATTTAAACAACTTCTGAAAATTACTAAATCAAAATGTTTATTTTTGATAAATCAAAATGTTCTTCTGCATTTTAGCAGTCTTATTAAACACAGATTTAGTTAATTCAATTTGCTAATAATCTTCCATGTCTCAAGTCAAATTAAGCAGATACTTTTAATTGTTTCAAGCACCTTAAATAGTATGCAGATACAAAACATATTCAAATATGTGTTCAAGTTCATTAAATAGTATAATTGTTACAAAAATCTATCATCTTATAAGTAGATCTTACACAAAATTATCAGTGCAGACTTTTCCCTGTGAAAGGATTCATCCTGAAGGCCCACAGTACCTAGAGTTACAAACGCGTGATTGTCCAAGATTCAGGACTTCGCCAGGGACTCGGTGGTGAAGAATCCACCTGCAATGCAGGAGACATCAGTTCAATCCTTGGGTCAGGAAGACCTCCTGGAAAAGGAAATGGTAACCCACCCCAGTATTCTTGCTTGCAAAATTCCATGGACAAAGGAGCCTGGCAAGCTACAGTCCATGGGGCCACAAGAACTGGACTCGACTTAGCAGCTAAACCACCATCACCAGGATTCAAGATGAGGGCTGTCGATTCAATGATTGGGGCTAAAACGTCAAGCTGGAGAAGGAGCACGTGGTCTTCCTTCCTGAAGGGTGCAGCCCATCTTTCAGGTCCACAGCTCTGCTGCTGTGACACCGAGGGACCAGAGGCCCCAGCCCCGGCCAGTACTGAGCTTCACAGCCCACTGCCTCATCTGTCAGCTCCACTCTTTTTCCAAGGTTTTAGTTTGAAAAAATCTATACTTGCGAAGAAGTCACAAACACAGTACAGAGAGTTCTTGTCTACCCTTCATCCGTCTTTCTCTGCAGGACCGGGGCACAACTACTGAAACTAAGAAATCAACGCTGGCACAGGACTGCCAACTAAATTACAGGCTTTACCTAGACACCGTCGGTTTTTCCACTAACGTCCCTTTGTGTTGTCGCTCCAGCCTCCAGTCCAGGCTCCCACGTTGTCCCGCATTGCTGGATTTCCTCAGTCTCCCCAAGCCTGTGGCAGTTTCTCTGTCATTTGTTTTCTCTTTTTGCTGTTGACATTTCGAGGCATATTTATTGTTCAAGTATTTTGCATCATGTCTCCCGGTTTAGGTTTGTCTCGTGTTCTCTCATGATTAGACTGCAGTTATGGATTTCTTACTGCCACAGGGTGGTCTGTGTAGGATGCCCCCATAAGGAGCATCATCTCTGGGTGCTCTCCATGGCCGTGGCTGGCATTACTGCCCTCAGCTTTCAGCACCACTCAGCCGCCGGACAGAGCCACCTTTTCCAGCCACCACCCCACCCTCTAGAGCATCCAACCATAGTCATCTGCTGAATTTCCTCGGAGCTCAGGTCCTAGGCAGGAGCATTTACCTGTCTAGCAGCGTGGCTATTCTACATCTCTTCTTTTAAGGCTTTTAAAACAACATTTGTTCCTATTAAGGAAAGCAAAAAGCACAATAAGCAAAAAGACAAAGTCATTCATAATCACAAGCAGTTACCATCTGACTAGGTGTCATTTCTGCATTTTCACAACTAAGCATCCACATCTACGATGTTAAGATCGTGTAGTTATGTATCATGCTGTTTTACACATCATGAATAGTAACCATTTCAAAGTCCCAAAGTATTCTGATAACCGAGAACACACTACACCAACTCAATCTGGAAGGAAAAATAATGCAGTCTTGCCTTTATTGGCCTACTCTATACCTCCTGATGTGTTAACTGCATTCAGCATAGACAGCACACAGACGTTCTCCTCCTACATCCGTACTTCCGTCTTACAGGCCCCGGGGGGTACAATGGGGAGCTAGATTCTTCTTCCTGTCCTGAGAGTTCTCAAATACAGAAAGGGCCACTGAATGCCACTCGGTGACAACCGCATATTCCAACCAAAGCGACCCTCCCCGTAAGGCTCTACCAGGTACATCGCCCTTCTGAATAAACGCTGCTGAAGAAATAATCCACGTGGTGTTCAACTACAGAAGGAAGAGCGTAGTCACTCGACTTGGCAGCAGGAACGGAGGCCCCAGAACAGAAATCTCTAATTAGCCTTGGACTAAAACCTGCTCTAAAGCAGAAGTGAGCTATTGTTTCTAGGTAAATGACCAATTAAGCCATATTAAAGGCTGAAAGACCATATAACTTTTTTTCAATCAGAAACTATATGTTTTTAGACAAAACCCTTCTTTTATTGAAACAGACATCAGTCTTACTGATTCAAGAGAAGGAAAAGGAGGTGCAATTTACTGTGAAACCCAGATGTCAACTGAGGTTCCATATCTTTGGAGGATTCAAATAAAATTAGCTTGAACCCCAGTCCAGTGTGAGGGTGCCCCCATGCTCCTGCGAACACTCCTGGGGAGGTGGAAGTGGCAGGAGAAGGGCTGTAAACATGTTTTGGGCTTTGCCTGCCCACCTCTCAGTCCGAGTTCCTTAAGCCACTGAATTGCTTCAGTTTATGACTCATTCAGGGACGGGAAGAAAAGCATGGGATTGGGAATGTGGATAATATAAACGAGGAAATGGGAAAAAACAAACTCTGACCACTTTAGGTTCTGATAGGGAGGGGAAAAAGGCAAGTTTAGGCAGGTTGCATTGAGGGCCACAGAGCTGGGCTTGAGCCCTGTGAAGAAGCCAAAGAGATTGCACCTCTGCAGACAAAACACTCACATGTAAATTCACAGACGCCAAGGTGAAATGTTTTCCTAAAACACTAGCTAACCCACAGGTGAACCTATTGATCAGTGCTTAGTAATCATGTTGGAATCATCTCCCGGCTTTATGTACAGGTTTGAAATCATTTTTCTGAACATACTATGTAGGCTTCTCTAGAGAAGCAGAACCAACAGGATATACACAGAGAGACAAAAGCGGAGATTTATATATGGGTTGGCTCATGCAGTCATGAAAACTGAGATCCACAATCTGTCACCTGCAAGCTTGAGAAGTAGGAAAAGACAGTGCTGTAATTCAGTCTGAATCCAACAGCAGGGGGCCACTGGTGAAAGTCGTGGTGGGAATCTGAAGGCTCCGGAACCAGGAAGAGCAGTGTCTGAGAGCAGAACACCCAGCTCCAGCCAAAACAGCCAGGTCGCCCTTTCTGGACCCTGTTGGTCTAGTCAGGCCCTCAAATGACTGGCTGATGCCCACTCACACTGCTGAGGGTCATCTTCTTTACTCAGTCCCCAGTTATAATGCTGATCTCCTCCAAAAACCCTTCACAGGTGCCCAGAAATGTTTTATGAGCTCTCCAGGCGTCCTTTTGCTTGGCCAAATTGACACATACAATTAACCATCACATAAACCAAGAATAGAGCAAGCCCCAGCCAGTCTCCTGCCGTTTCCCACCCAGGAGGTTAGGGACTGCAATCGTTTCATGAAAATGAGCCGTTCACTCAACGAGAAAGTTTTCTTTGAATAATGATTTCCCTTTAAGCCAAGGAGACACAGGGGACCAGGGAAGCAAGTGGGGGGTGCCAACCCCTCCTCACTGCCCTTAATCACAGGCTCTGCCTCCTAATTTCACCAGTTCCTGAATGAAGGTTGCCTCAAAGCCCTAGACAACCAAGTCACAGGCTAAGAAGTAGACAGCTACCCCAGAAATTTGACTGGTTAGAATCTGAAGAAGCATGGGGGGAAGACAAGGCAGAGGGCTGAGTACAGGAGCAGCTGACAACACAGCAACGTCTGCCCAGGGAAACAAGGCATCCAGCTCCTACAGCCTCCCCCCACACACACCACCCTCTCCAAACGCAGCCCAGCTCTCCCCTCCTCTGCCTTCACCTAAGACTGTCTGGACAGAAGACAGCAAGTGTCTACTGGAAGACTGGAAATTCAGTGGAAGTGTTACTTCTCTCAAGAGCATTTGAATTAAATTTTTCTTTACACGTCTTCAGAGCACCAGAGCCCACCGAGTAACTGAAAATCTAGAACTTTCCATCAGGTGGAGTGAAACTAAAATCAGGGGCAAATCAAGACACAAGTGCTGAAATGAAGACCAGTTTGTGATCCCGACCAGGCGGCCAAAGTGCTGGGCTAGCACGGGTCAAGGGCCCCGCCGACGGTCAGAGTTGAACGAGTGGTTCCTGTTGCCGATGACTGCCTCCATCGTCTGAGAGAACGCTGGCCTTTCTGGGCCTCGGGCCCAGTCTTTGGGAACAGAGGCGATCTCTAAATCTCTTGTTTGCAGGTGGAAAGGGAGTAAATCACTTTGAATCTCCTAGACGTTCATCATGTTCCAAGGGTCTCAGATTCATTTAAACCGACCCTAAAGGACTCCCTGGGTTTCTAGGTGACTCCAGGGCCAAGAATCTGACTGCCAATGCAGGAGATACGGGTTCAATCCCTGGATCAGGAAGATCCCTGAAGAAGAAATTGGCAACTCACTCCAGTATTCTTTTCTGGGAAAGCCCAAGGACAGAAGAGCCTGGCGGGCTACAGTCCATGGGGTCTCAACGAGTCAGACATGACTTGAAGACTAAACAGCAGCAGCAAAGGCCTTCGAGGGAGGGACATTGCACTGAGGTGGGCAGGCAGCCTGGCACTGGGGCCTTCAGTGGGAAACTCAACATCTCCAGTGGCTGACAGCTTCACTCACCGAGTGTGATGCTCTCAAGACGTCCCTCCCAGGGACAACCTTGGGCAAGATGGAAGGAACCAAAATGAGGCAAATGAGGGGCCTTCCCTTGCAGAAAGAATTCAAGAGAGGCTGAGGGCATTTCCAGTTGGAGCTGGTCAGAGACAGCCAGCATCACAAGGAGAGCAGATGGTTAGATACCCTCCAGAAGATTCATGGATCCCACGAGGGAGTGGCCACCTCTTTCTCCAAAGGGTTCTGAACGCTCCACACCCCCACCAGTGTCGTAGACCCTGTTTCATCCCTCCCGTCTCTGGAACCTCAGGGAAACTGGCCAGTCCCACAGAGCTGAGTTAGATGGGAAGCAAGCCTGACTCACTGGAGCCAACTCATTGGAAAAGAGCCTGGTGATGGGAAATTCTGAAGGCAAAGGAGAAGGGGGTGGCAGAGGATGAGATGGTTGGACGGCATCACTGACTCAGTGGACATGAATCTGAGCAAACTCCAGGACAGAGGAGCCTAGCAGGCTACAGCCCGTGAGGTGCCAAAGAGTCAGACGTGACTTAGCAATTGAACAACCACAGCAAAAGCCCGACTCACAGGCAGGGTGTGGATAAGCCCTATAAAGCTGAATCTGCTCCACGGAGGGGGACCAGTCAACCTCAGACCCCGTTCTTCTACTTCAAGATGCGCGTTAAGTATGATGTCTGATCATTTGAGAGACTGAGGTTTCAAGGCCAGCCTCCAGACTCAGTGTCACCCAGAAAGCCCTGAGCCCCATGAGCACCGCATTCGAAGCAGGCTCTCAGAGTCTGAGCAGAGGGCTCCCCTCGGGCTGCTCTCGCACCCAGCAGGCAGCGTGCTGTCTGCTCGCATGCACTTCAGAGTTCAAGACTGCGACTCTGTAAAAAGGGCCCAATCACGGACCTTACAAAGCCGTCGGTAAAAGAGGGGCAGGCTCTCAGATCGTGCTCCAGGGAGATCAGAGACAGACTTGAGGCCCGGCAGGCAGGGTAGGCTCCTTCAAATTTCTCATTAGTTCCCCTCCGCCATCTCTGTCTTCGTGTCTCTGTCCCCCTCTGACCGCCAGCACAGGAGTTGGGCTCAGACGTTCGTCCTGTATGTGGGACGCTGCCCCGGCAGCTCCATCCTCGGGTGCCCACAGTGGGACTCCCTGGGGAAGCCAGAGCGTTCACTCCGTGAGACCACCACAGCCCGTGGCAAAGACGCTGCCCCGGCCGCTCCATCCTCGGGTGCCCACAGTGGGACTCCCTGGGGAAGCCAGAGCGTTCACTCCTGTGGCCACCACAGCCCGCGGCAAAGTCCACCTCAACACGAGCCCGATCGGTGGCTCCGGCTCACTGATCGCCATCTGCCGTGGGGCTGAGAGCCACTCACAGATGTGAAAAGGGCTGAAGCATCCCCTCCAGAATGCAGTCGAGCTGGTCGGCATTCTTTTGCAAGCTCCAGAGGCGCCTGCATTTCAAGGAGCCTGGGGATTCCTTCCTCTTATCCGAAGCTCGAAGCTCGAGTTAGAGGGATCCAGGTAGTACTTTTCCTCAAAGGTCCAATTTCTCAGCCTTCACTTCTGCAACCCCATATTGGCTTCACGGTAAGCTCTGCGATGTTTCCTTTGTGTTTCTCCTGGGGACCCATCCTCTGCACAACACGAAGCTCAGAGCACAAGGCTGGGAAAGTAACGAAGCTGTGCAAAGACTCCCTGAGGTGGGAGGGGGCTCTAACACACTTGTGTCACACGCGTGTGTTGGGTCTGGGGCAAACCTGAGGAGAGAACCAGGTCCACTGGCCACTCTCTCAGTACGAGGACAGTATTAGAAGCAGTGCCGGAGGGACTTCCCTGGTGGTCCAGGGGTTAAAAGTCCGCCTTCCCAACCAGGGGACACAGGTTCGATCCCTGCCTGGGGGACTAAGACCCCACACGCCACAGGCAACTAAGCCAGCACCATCCAGCTAGAGCGCCCACAGGCTGTAGGGATGACCCAGCGCGGCCGAAATGAAAAGTTAAATGGAAAACAAAACCCGTGCTTAACTGGGCACATCCTCCAAGAGACCCCGAAGGGTGGAAGCCGGCCCCTTTGCCCTTTGATCTCTGACCCCGTAGGACAGAAACATTACAGCAGCTTCACTTAAAATCCTGCCTTAATTATAGCTGACATTTTTCAGACACCCCCTGTCTATGAGGCTCTTTGTTTCCATCTCCTCACAAAGTTCTACCAACAACCTTCACGGCACAGACTACAAATAGCCCCATTCTTAAGATAAGAAAACTGAGTCACAGCAGGGTAAAATGACGTGCCTGAGGTCACCTACTGAAAAGCGGCAGAATCAAGATTGAAAAAGACCCGGGAATGTCCAACCACTGTACTGTCCGCACTATTTAGGGAGTATGTTGCAGACACATAAAGTGAAGAGTCTCCAAGGATGGAGACTGTTAGCTCCTTTCTGCTCTGAAAGCCCGGGCCCTCCTCGCACCAAGTCTGAGGTCAGGGAGGGTCTGTGTCTCGTGGAATCTGCTCTAGTCTTGTGACTAGGATTGCCAGATTTAGCAGATAAAAATACAGATGCCACTTAAAATTGAATTTCAGAGAACCAGTGAATAATTTTTCAGATTAAGTATGTCTCAGCACTGCATGGGACACAAGCCAAAACTGATCATTTGTCTGAAATTAAAGTCTAGCTGGGCACCGGGTGTGGGTCGTTGTATTTTTTGGCGGCACCGTGAGGCAGGCAGGATCTTGATTCCAAGACCAAGGATCGAACCCGTGCTGCCTGCCTTGGAAGCACAGTCTTAGCCGCTGGGCCTCCAGGGAAGTCCCAGCAGCATATGTGTTACTGGAAAGCTCCCCGTGTGACTTGCTTTGACCATAACAAACAGCAGAGGGGACCGTGGGCCAGTCCCAAGCTGAGCCCTAGGGAGGGCTGCTGGTTTCTACTTGCTCCGTCTCCGAAGCCCACCCCGCGGCCACCGTGCTGTGGGCCAGCCCGGCCAGCCACGGGGAAGGCCCCCACGGGAAAGCTCTGAGCCCCAGACACTGGGTAAGGCGGGGGCCTGGCAGGATAGCACAGCTGCCAGCTTCGTGCTGCTGCCCTCGTGACCTCCGTCTATACCAGGGGAGGGAGAAGAGCCATGAGCCCCAAGCTCCTAACCCCCAGAACTGTGAGAAGTAGCAAATCATCATATTTTTAAGATACTACATGTTAGGGAGTTTTCTTATACAGCAAGAGAGAACCAAAATAACCCACGAAGGGTCACCCTTGACTCATTCTGCCTTGAGTCCCCAGACCTCGTGGGGTCCTCTACGGCGGCTCCGTCAGGCTTGGTCCCTACGAGCCTGTGCGGCGTGATGCAGCCTCACCCCGACTGTTCCTTAGGGAGGCAGTGCCTGCTTGAGGCTCAGAGGACGGGCTTTGAAGACAGCCAGCCCCAGGACTGGTCCCAGCTCCGTGACACACTGCCCTGTGACCTGGGTCCCTTGGCCTGAAGAATGAGTCTGTCCGTCTTAACCACCTCATGAGGTGGTTTATGAGGATTAAAGAAGAGTTAATGTCTGTGAAGAGCTCAGCCCAGCGCCAGGCCCTGAACTAGCGTTCGGCACACATCAGCGACTGTTATCAGTCACCCTCACACTGAACAATTCCACTAACCTGAGTTATTCGATAACTTTACCTTCCTTATTGTTTCTACCCAGGGGAGAAAGTTTAATGAAGTCACACATCACATTATAACGAGGATGGCAAGGACCACCACCAAAGAACCACAGCTCTCCACGAGAAGAGACTCCCAGCCTGGGAAACACTGGTGCGTCCAGCCTTTCTAAGCCCCCAACTCTACTGTGCCAGCCCCCCATTTCCTTTTCCCAGGCCCAGCTGTCCCTGAGAAATCACAGGCAACCTAGACCTCCTGGGTAATGAATCAACCTCCTAGGGCACCCAGTCACTCTCTTTCTCTTTCCCCATGAACCAGACATGCTGAGACAGAAAACTGTAGATCTGGGAGAGCATAAAATGAAACAGAAGATGCAGGGGTTATGGAATCAACACGGGGCTGGCGTCTGAATCTGGTTTTGCCACATACAGTCTAGCATGATCTGTAAACAAGACAGCTGTGTGAAGATTAAATACACGGCAGAACGCTTTGCAGATAGCATGGCTTGTAGTAGATGATCCCTGGATACCAGCCTCCCCACTTCTCAGATTATGCATTCTGGACATTAAAAGGGCATGGGCTGCAGGTACCAAGATGCAGTCATGCAAGACAACCTCTTCCCTTCGCCCTTCTTGGGCCCGGCGTTGTTGACCGGCACGTCTGTGGCCTCGGGCTGTCTGCCCAACCCCCAGCTCGCCTCTGCTGACATTGCGGGCTGAGGCCGTCCTCTTCCTTTGCTCTGCTTCGGCGTCAGTCACCCAGTCAGTCAAAAGGCTGCATTCCCTGAAAGCCCAAAGCAAAGCTCCCTCCGTTGGCGCCTCGCATCTCCCGCTTCAACGGCACCATCGTGTTCATATCTGCTCAGCCCCGCTCTCAAAGTCTCAAGACAGTGGGTTAAACCCTCCAGCAGGACAGAGCCAGGACAAGTAACCAGAACCTGGGGAGTAGAGAAACTCTAAACCAAGGATGAGCCAAGGGCCAGATACCAGGAGAAGAAAAGATTTTTCAAAATCCAGGTCGAGTGAAGAAAGGCAGCATCGTGAGTGAAATCGGGGTCAGACATGAGCTTAGACCAACGGGTAGTGCCCTTGGGGGCAGGACATATGTGGGATTTCTTGCCCTTAAGGTCACTGGAAGTCAAAGCTGGCTTGTGAGGAGTCAGACTCAGAGCAGGGGTGTTTCAGATCCTTCCAGACTCCTGCTCATGTATAAGACGTGTTTGGGGTTAAGCCTCTTTGAGGGCTTCCCAAGAACTCACCTGCCAAACCAGGAGACTCAAGGGATGCACTTCCTGGGTCAGGAAGACCCCCTGGAGGGGGGCATGGCAGCCCACTCCAGCACTCTTGCCTGGAGAATCCCATGGATGGAGGAGCCTGGGGGCGACAGTCCTTGGGGTCACAGAGACGCGGACACGACGGAAGGGCTTCGCTCGCACGCATGCGAGCCTCTTTGAGAGCCCGGCCTGTCATCTTCTGGCTCCTGACCTTCAGCCATCCTCCACGTCTCTCCTGCCCCCGATGAGGGGCAGTGGCCAAAGACAGCACTTCAGAGGCCGCGGCGACGTGTGTCTGCTTCAACACCCGCTTCCTCCCAGCCCCTGTGTTTTCACGAGCTCTCCGCTCCCAGGACATTTGTCCCTGAGACAGAGCTGAATGACTCCTACGGAGTTACATTCCTACACACTCTGCTCACTGTTGTGATCTGGCTGTGTCTCTGGCTTCCCCAAATAAACCACAGGCTCTCTGAAGCAGGAACCAAAGCTCATATTTCATCTCATGCTCCACTGAACCTAGCACAGTGCAAGGTACTTAATCGGGGCATATTAATGAAAGTTCATGGATTTATACATATTTCACCTCTTCCTCTTTGGATCTGCAACTTGTAGACAGCAGAAGACAAAAAGAGGACCAGTTGTCGCCGCTCTAAGGCTCAGGACTTCATGAAACACTCCTGCTGCCTGAAGAAGGCACTTGCTCAGTAATGATAAGTCATAGCCAACATTCAGTGAACATATATTATGTGCCAGGAATTCTGGGAGGCACCTGGAACACACTCTTGCATTTAAACCTCAGAACAATTCCGTGAGCAGGCTGGACCTATTTCACATGTGGGAAGACCGAGAGTCCAAGAAATCTAAGGTCAAATATAGTTCATAAAGGCAGATCCAAGTCCAGCTGATTCCAAAGTCTATGCTCTCCTCTAACGCCTAAAACTCCTTGGGTTTTTGCAGAAAATTATATAAATTTACATTTCTACTGCTTCCAAAAAAGTATCCAAAGAGCTTCTTGCATATTTCCCCAGGACCCAGTTTTTCCAATAATCCCATAGAGTCCTGACTCCTATCAGGAGTTTTCAGTTCCTACAGCCACCTGAAGAGCCACTTGGAAGAGGGAAAAAAAAAATGGGAAAGAAGGGGCAGGAAGAATGCTGCGAGGAAAGCCCTTGGCGCCACTGCCTTGACCCAATTCCTTTTGCCGAGAAAGCAAGCTCATCTCCTAAATCATTTACAACCCCATCATCCCCTTTCTGTGTTTCATCTTAATGTTAGCACAGAGTTTCTTTGTGAGTCACAGCAAACCATGCAGCCACTTTTTCTTCCAAGGCAAGTCCAGGCTGGTTTCAAGAGTGGACAAGTAGTGATTCACTAATAGGATCAAAACCAGGGGCTTGGAAGCTCATACAACTCAATACCAGAAAAACAAACAACCCAATCAAAAAGTGGGAAGAAGATCTAAACAGACATTTCTCCAAAGAAGACATACAGATGGCTAATAAACACATGAAAAGATGCTCAATATTATAATCATTAGAGAAATGCAAACTGAAACCACAATGAGATATCACCTCACACCCATCAGAGTGAAAGTGAAAGTGGAAGTCACTCAGTCATGTCTGCCTCTTTGAGACCCCATGGACTGTCCATGGGATTCTCCAGGCCAGAATACTGGAGTGGGCAGCCTTTCCCTTCTCCAGGGGATCTTCCCAACCCAGGGATTGAACCCAGGTCTCCCACATTGCAGGAGGACTCTTTACCAGCTGAGCCACAGGGGAAGCCTTTATGCAAAAGGGGGGGGGTAAAGAATATGATTCATGTAAGGTTGCTTCCAGTTCTGACATTCACATGAAGTCTGAACCCTCTTGGCAGGAGCAGTGAACCTATACACTCATAGGACTGATGGAGCAAACTCCCTTACGTGTAATGTGACTCTGCTTGTCTTCCCAGTTATCAGGGAAGCCAAAACAGGAGCCAAAATGGCCCCAAGTGACCCTGGGCAGAGAGCAGATTGTCAGTTGATAACCCTTTGAAAGACCACCAGAAAACCTGTTCCTCAACCAAAGCTAAGTTCATTAAACTTACTGTAGTAAGAGAGAATACAGAATCTTAGTAGTTCTCAATGTTGCTGTTCAGTCACTAAGTTGCAGCCAGCTCTTTGTGACCCATGGACTACAGTACGCCGGGTTCCCCTGTCCTTCACCATCTCCTGGAGTTTGCTCAGACACACGTCCATTGAGTCAAGGATGCTATTTCACCATCTCATCCTCTGCGTCCCCTTCTCCTCCTGCCCTCACTCTTTCCCAGCCCTGTGGTCTTTTCCAATGAGTCAGCTCTTTGCATCAGGTAGCCAAAGTATTGGAGCTTCAGCATCAGTCCTTCCAGTGAATATTCAGTTTTGATTTTCTTTAGGTTTGATTGATTTGATCTCCTTGCTGTCCAGGGGACTTCCAAGAGTCTTCTCCATCACTGTAATTCAAAAACATCAATTCTTTGACACTCAGCCTTCTTTATGGTCCAACTCTCACATCCATACATGACTAGTGGAAAAGCCATAAGTTTGACTATATGGACCTTTGTCAGTAATGTGATGTCTCTGTTCTTTAATACGCCATCTAGGTTTGTCATAATTTTCCTTCCAAGGGGGAAGCATCTTCTAATTTCATGGCTACAGTGATTCTGAAGCCCAAGGAAAGAAACTCTGTCACTCCTTCCACTTTTTTCCCTTCCATTTGCCATGAAGTGATGGAAGCAGATGCCATGATCTTAGTTTTTTGAATGTTGAGTTTTAAGCCAGTTTTTTCACTATCTTCTTTCACCCTCATCAAGAGGCTCTTTAGTTTCTCTTCATTTTCTTTCCTTCTTTTTTTTCACCATTAGTGGTTCTCAAAAGGAGGAAAAGGGGGTGGCAGAGGATGAGATGGTTGGATGGCATCACCAACTCAAGAGACACAAATCTGAGGGAGCTCGAGGAGATGGTGACCGACAGGGAATCCTGGCGTGCTGCAGCGCGAGGGTCTCAGAGTCGGACACGACTTAGCAACTGAACGACAACATTAAAAGAATTTGTAAGTCAGGCTTCAAGTGGTTTAAGGTGGATTTTCCAAATCAGGAAGCAGATCAGGACTGGGAAAACTTTGTGACATTATAGTTTAGGATTGACAGATACAAGGGAGGAAGGACCTGAAAACAAATCTTAATAAGTAAACTGCTGTTTGTTGAGAAAATTGTTTACCCAAGAGAGTGATCTATTGTGTTAACAAGAAAGATGTTTGCTTAGAAATGCAGACTATTTGTTTGTTCAGGAAAATTGGCCGGCAGGAATTTCATAAAGCACGCAGTGAAATTATTTATTTGTTTATAATCATCTCTCCCAAGGTTTGAATTTCCAAGAACAATGAGCTGAGTTAGGTTGCCATAGGAAGACTCAGACCTCAGTCACCATAGTTAGACTATGTGAGTATAACTGATCTCCAAGCTCAAGTTTCATTTATTTTTTTTAAAGCTACCATGAGATGCTATTCTGTTCCCATGGAAACAGAACTTCACCTCCCTTCTTCCCACTGGTGACAGGAAGCCTGTGTTACAATGCTCCCACCTCAGCCCACAAAGCGAGCAGAGATAGATAATAAAGAGACAGTTTCCGCTGTGGAAGAGCTCATATCACCTGTCAATCAGGCTTGAAAGAATGAGGTTGTATGGAACCTACTACTAATAACTACAGCCTTCTCATATTTTAAAAAATGTATTGACACAAATAAGTCATGGGGATGTACTGCACAGAGTAGGGACTATAGTTAATAATATTGGATATCCAAAAGTTGCAAAGAGTAGATCTTAAAATTTCTCATCACTAGAAAAAAAAATTGTAACTATGTATGGTGACAGATGTTAACTAGACTTACTGTGGTGATCATTTCCCAGCATATGTAAATATCAAATCATTATATTGTATAGCTAAAACTAACATAATGTTACAGGTCGATTACATCGCAATAAAAAAAGTGTTTTTAGGGGGCTCCCCTGGAGGCTCAGTGGTACATAATCCACCTGCCCACACAGGAGACATGGGTGCGCTCTCTGGTCCAGGAAGATCCCAGGCGCCACAGAGCAGCTAAGCCCGCGCGCCACTGACTGCTGAGCTCCAGAGCAGCGTCGCCAGGAGGACGCCCGCAGGCCCTAGAGCCTGTGCTCCACAGCTGGGGAAGGCACGGCAGCGAGGTGGCCTCAGGCCACAGCTGGAGAGCAGCCCGGGCAGCCAAAGGCAGAAACCAATAAAATTACTTAGAAAGTAAATGCAAGTGTAGGAACCAATTAAACAGAAAACAAACTTACAAAAAGGTGCTTTTAAATAAAAGCCAAAACTGTTTTAAAAATTGCCTTAGGTCAGTTGGCTAGATGCAGGCTCCTTAAGTGTGAATGAAAGACTTCTCAGAGGAGACAGGGAGCAGAAGCCTGAGAAGCACCGACCATCTGAGACAGGATAGAGGAGAGAGAAGCAGGGTCACGGCCAGGAGAAGGCTACGGACCGTGTGAGCAGGAGGCTGCCATAGTAACAGGAAGTGAACGCGAAAGGAGCTCGGTCATGCCCAGCTCTGCGACCCCAGGGAGTATAGTCCATGAAATTCTCCAGGCCAGAATACCGGACTGGGTGGTGTTCCCCTTCTCCAGGGGATCTTCCCAACCCAGGGATTGAACCTAGGTCCCCCGCATTGCTGGTGGATTCTTTACCATATTAACAGACAAACGCCCAAATCCCATTGGCTTGCCACAGCACAACGTGTGTTTCTCACTCTTGTTCACGTCTATCATGAGTCAGTAGTGAGCCCGCTACGTTTCATCCCAAGACTTGGGCTAACGTAAGAGAAATCCCTATGTCTTGGGCATGGCTGGTGTCATAGCAGAGGGAAAGAGGGGACGTGGAGGACCCGAGACGGCTTCAGAGGCCTCTGTGCTCAGACAGGGCACAGATCACCTCCATTCACACTCCCAGGACCAAACCCAGTGATGCGCCTAAGCTTAATTGAAACAAGGGAAGAGAATGAATATGAATTATCTCCTTTTTAGGGACTGTAGTCAATCGACAATGTTGTGATAGCTTTCAGTGGAGAGCCGTGGGACTCAGCCATACATATACATGATGAGAGGGGATAAAAACTGTATCCAGGGGCTTCCCGGGTGGTCCAGCGGTTAGGAATCCACCTGCCAACGCTGAAGACACGGGTTCAGTCCCCGGTCTGGGAGGAACCCCACGGGCCTCGGGGCAATGAGGCCCCTGCACCACAAATACTAAGCCCACACTCTAGGGCCCACACTCCAGAGGCCAGGCTCCTGAGCTGCGACAGAGACCCAGAGCAGCCCCTCCTCCCAAACAAGGGTGTTTATCCACGACTTGCCTGGTGGTCCAGTGGCCAGGACTCCCCCATGGTGACTGCAGCCATGAAATTAAAAGACACTCGCTCCTTAGAAGAAAAGCTATGACCAACCTAGACAGCATATCAAAAAGCAGAGACATTACTTTGCCAACAAAGGTCCGTCTAGTCAAAGCTATGGTTTATTCAGTAGTCATGTATGGATGTGAGAGTTGGACCATAAAGAAGAATTGATGCTTTTGAACTGTGGTGTTGGAGAAGACTCTTGAGAGTCCCTTGGACTGCAAGGAGATCCAACCAGTCCATCCTAAAGGAAATCAGTCCTGAATATTCACTGGAAGGACTGATGCTAAAGCTGAAACTTCAGTCCTTTGGCCTCCTGATGTGAAAAGCTGACTCATTTGAAAAGACCCTGATACTGGGAAAGAGTGAAGGCGGGAAGAGAAGGAGATGATGGAGGATGAGATGGTTGGATGGCTTCACAGACTCAATGGACATGAGTTTGAGTGAACTCCAGGAGTTGGTGGTGGACAGGGAGGCCTGGCGTGCTGCAGTCCATGGGGTTGCAAAGAGTCGGACACGGCTGAGCAACTGAACTGAACTGAACTGCAATGCAGAGGGCTCGGGTTCAATCCCTGGTCAGGGAACTAAGGTCCTATATGCCATGGGAAGAATTTTTTTCCAAGACCTCCATGGAGGAACCCTGATGCTTGGGCATCATAACAAAATCTAACACAATGAAGGAGACACAGCGCTCCTGGGGAGAAGACAGGCATCGCAAAGCGGGCATTCGTGGGAAAGATGCATCAGACACCTTGGGCAGGTGGGGACACAGCTCAAAGGGCAGAGACTCGGCCCCGTTTCACTTCTGCTGGTGAGATTCAGCAGGCCTCCCACGTGAATAAACTCCCTCTTACCTGCAGGAAACATGGGCCATCCAGCCACTCATCTGCTGAGACTCTCTCCCAGATCAGTAGTCTAGGGACTGAATTTCTCCTATCCAAACAAGTCATTTGCCTAACGAGGCCCTTGCTGTGTGTGGACATGTCCCCTGGGATTGTGGAAACCCAAGTTGCCAAGGTCCTCAAGGAATGAGCCAATGTCTTCCTTCTTGGCCTGTGAAAATCAGGCTCTCTACACCTTGTTGTAGACTATTACTTATTGGTTGATATGGGGAAATGTCCACAGCATGAGTGAGAAAGTAAATGACAGAATAGCTTGACTAGTATAATTCTGTTTGATTTTGTTTATGGGAAACTATGGTCATGAGTGCATTAGGAAATTTATAACAGGAACATTCACCAATGCTCATTTTTTGTGGTGGCAGGATTTTAGATGATGTTCTGCTTTCTTCTTGATTCTTTTCTGTGTTGCTTACATTTTTTTTACAACTAGCATGTGTTATTTCTACAAAGACATTAGAGCTATTTTGTAGGTGGGAAGAATTATATTTTGTTTTGCTTTTTTGGTGGAGAGATGTATTTTGAATATTGTTAAGTAAATAAAGCAGTTATGGTATAATCACCTTATTGTATATTTATTTGTTGTTGTTGTTCAGTTGCTAAGTCACATCCTTCTCTTTGCTACCCAGGGACTGCAGCCCACCAAGCTCCTCTGTCCATGGGACTTCCCAGGCAAGAGTACTGGAGTGGGTAGCCATGTCTTTTGCCAGGGGATCTTCCCAGCCCAGGAACTGAACCCACATCTCCTGCCTGGCTGGTGGATTCTTTACCACTGAGCCACCTGGGAAGCCCAGCTGTATATTTATGGCAAATCTAATATGCATGCTTTTTTCCCAGAGATGTTCTGAAGATCAGAGGAAATGACAATGAGGGAAGCCACACCTCCTCAGTCAGAGTTCACACACTGATATCATTGTTAGCTTCCATCACTTCCCGCGAGACCTGGGGATTATGTTGACTCATGCCCCTGTGTTCATCTTGGCTTTCTGAGTCTCAATAACCCGAGAAGAGAGGTTCACCACGGATGGACACTGTCAGTGAAGACCATCTGTCCTGGCATTTGATGGAGAATACCTGCTCCTCAGGGGTTCCCAGATAATGCTCCCCAAGACCTCTCCAGCATCCCTGGGGGACCACCTGCCGTTTAGGTCTGCTCCTGGGAGAACAAGTCACAGATTCCCCCAGCACATTTCTGAACCCCAGGGGTCAGGATGAAAAAAAGTCAGATGAAACAAGACAAGAGCCTTTCCAGCAACTAGGAATCCCAAAGTTTTGTTACAACTCACTGAGAAGTTCTCTTGAGAAAGCTGGTCAGAGGCAATTAATGAAAAGGGGAGACGAACACCTCCCAAAGGTCTGCAAAAACCAGGCTCATGGATGGACGGTCTCGATTCAACCACAGGTAAGTGGGCTGAGAGATGGAACCCTAATACCAGTAAGGGCTTGGCTTCCTTGATTCTCCCTTCTTCACAAACGTGCTCACTGCTCACCCTATTCCCATCCATCCACCTGCCTGAACACTTAGGTGAACGGGAAGAAATTGGCG
Organism: Antilocapra americana; assembly: GCA_007570785.1. Classification (NCBI taxonomy): domain Eukaryota; kingdom Metazoa; phylum Chordata; class Mammalia; order Artiodactyla; family Antilocapridae; genus Antilocapra; species Antilocapra americana. The sequence continues at coordinate 766,457 of ML663051.1, read as the reverse complement.
CTCAGAAGCAGTGAGCAGTAAGGCTGAAATTAATTTCCTAGGGTGGTACCCTGGGGTCTCTTGGCTTTTGCAGCTCACGTCCCATCCTCTTTCAGCTTCAACCACCAGCTTTGCTTGGTACACGCGAGGCCTTGGGGTTCGCCCTGACATGCTCTTCTCCTCACATGGCGCTTCAGCCCATCACCAAACCCCGACACGCTGACAGCTGAGCGGCTCCCAGACCCACTTCCCTCTAACTGTTCCACTACCGCCACTCCAGTTTAAGCAAGAGTCCCTCCTAGATGACTTCAGTATCCCCCCAGCAAACCTCCCCCATCTATGGACCCTCCTCCGATCATGTCCCCACAACTGCATTTAGACTGATCTTATGAAAAAGCAAATATGGCCCTGTCATCTCCCTGGTTAAAATTCCTTTATGGTGTGTATCAGCCACTCAGTCATGCTCGACTCTTTGTGACCCCATGGACTGTAGCCCACCAGGCTCCTCTGTCCATGGAATTCTCCAGGCAAGAATACTGGAGTGGGTTGCCATGCCCTCCTCCATTTTTTATGGTATCCCACATCAAAAAAAATAATAATAATTCTTACCATAATCTAGGGTACTAGATAATAACAGTGCAGGCTCTAACCCTGATCACCTGGATTCAAACCCCACTTCAGCCACTTACTAGCTGAGCCTTTGGGCAAGTCCCTAACTTCTCTGTCCCACAGTTTCCCATATGCAAAGTAGAGATTTCACTAGCACATATGGTAAGGTTGTTGGGAGGATTAAAGTATGAATGGCATTTAGGAGGGCGCTTGACACACAGAGAGCACCAATTCGGTGCCCAAATGCTGCCCGCCGGCCGCCTCGGCTTGCACACCCTCCCTCTTCGCCTTCTGCCAGCGCTGGCCCCTTTCCAGCTCCTCACCCTCTAGAGGCTTGCTCAGACCTCAGGGCCTTTGGATGGGCTGTCCCCACTCTCCTCCTACAAAAAACTCTTCCTGGGGAATGTCCTCCTTGGTCTTCTTGAGTCAAAGTTTTAAGCTTATAGCATTAAGTACGCCCATGTTGGAATTACTGTTCCAGTTGCAACTTTCAACTATTTGTGTGATCATTCTATTAATGTCCGGCTCTCCCTCTGAAGTCTATGAGAAGGAGCACTGTGTCTGTTTTCCCTTACCACCGGACCCTCACCTCCTACTCTGTGGAAAGCCCACACACAATGACATACTCTGAATGACTGAACACACCCACCAACCCCGAAGCCTCTGTCTCCTACAAAGAACTTCCTTCTGGACCTGTGTCCTGGGCTCTCTCTATCAAAAATGGATCTCACCGGTGCTTCCCTGGGGGTCCAGTGACTAAGACTCTGCACTCCCCCTGCAGGGAGCCTGGGTTCGATCCCCGGTCAGGGAACTAGATCCTACATGCCACAGCTAAGAGCAAATAAATAGATTAATATTTTTTTTAAAAAATGAAACCAAACACATCCCTCCTTAAATCTATCATTTGCTAGAGTGAATGACACCGTTGTTCACGCCATCACCCGAACAGGACCCTGGCTGTCGCGCCGACTCCCCTTCAGCCCACACACGCAGTGAATGAGCATGCAGGGACAAATCCGTCTCCCAACCCTTTCCCTAACCTTTCTCCCCTACCTTGATCTCCATTGCATCTTCAGTCCTAATAAGGGGGTTAGATTGTCCGTGAGTCCATAAGACAACATCATCTCAGCTAAGGCCACTGTGCCCAGTTCCCAGATGTAGCTCCCCGCCTCCTGCCTAACTTCCCTTGAGTTCATTTAAACAGCTCAGGCCGACCATGCTACCATCTTGCTTAAATGCCTACAGCCACTCTCCACTTACGGGGCTCTCAAGGCCAGTCCTGTAGAAGCTGAGCAGTATTTCCTCATGGTTAAAAATGACCAGGACTGGTGAGCAAATGTCTGCTTTTAAAAAGCAAACCTGCGTACTTGTACATAGTGCCTGGGCTTCCCCGGTGACTCACATGGTAAAGCGTCTGCCTGCAACGCGGGAAACCCGGGTTCAATCTCTGGGTCAGGAAGATCCCCTGGAGAAGGAAACAGCAACCTACTCCAGTACTCTTGCCTGGAAAATTCCATAGACAGAGGAGCCTGGTGGACTACAGTCAATGGGGTCTCAAAGAGTCAGACACGATAGAGCAACTTCACTTTCACTCATTGAGCATTTAAAGTTATAACCAAAAACAGCAATTCCTGTGCCCAAGGAAAGAGCAGGGGTTTCAGAGAGAGATCTGGGACCCATCCATGACCCTGGAAGGTGTCTGTGGGAACAGGAGACCTTCAGAAACTCTCAGGGACCCTCCTGTCCTTCAACGACCTCCACGTTGGCGAGCCACCCCGCTGCTGACCTTCATATCAGGACACCTCCGTTTCCTTCACGCACTCACATCACCATGGCAGCCCCTCGTGAGCATCTCAGCAGAGGAGCTGGAGCCGGCTCTCTCATCCAGGAGTTTACCTCTGTGAATCCTGGTCCTCCGAGGTCCAACCACACCCACTGTTTCCGCCACCTCACCCCTTAACCCTATCGGTGTCCTAACCCAGTTCACGGACTCCTTGAAGAGACAGACCAGGCAGAGCACGCCTGCCAGCTCCCTCTTGTTTTCTCTGAGGTCTTGAAGCATCACAACAGCTAGCATCTCTCCTCTCTGTGCAATTCTGGACCAATTAAGAGAGAGGAGGTAGAAGCAAAGCAGACAGAGAGGAAAATACCGCCTGCAGGACTGAAAAACGCCCTGGTGCTGCAGAACACGACTCCGCCTCGCAAGAGGTCTTCTCAAACCAGACAGACGATGACCTAGTTTTCAGGTCTACATGACGGAGAAGCAGAGCAGAGCAAAACCTGTGCTTCTAGTAAGCTAAGCAGAGAGCAAAGCAGAGCTAGACACATCCTGTGCCTTATCCCAAACTCACTGATCACAAAAATTCCTCCTCTAGGAGAAGAGGGCGTCAGGACTGTTACACAATAGGTCCTCGCTTTGGGGAAGGACACATCATGAGCCCGGAAGAAACATCCCCTTATTGGCAAGAGACTGAGCTGCCCATAGATGCTGACAGTGCATAGTCATGTTAGTGGCTTTGATTTAGACACCGCCTGATTTGGACTTCCCTGTAGTTCAAGTGGTAAAGAATCTGCCTGTGATGCAGGAGACCAGGGTTTGATCCCTGGGTTAGGATGTTCCTCTGGAGAAGGGCATGGCAACCCACTCCAGTATTCTTGCCAGGAGAATCCCATAAACAGAGAAGCCTGGCGGGCTACAGTCCATGGGATCGCAAAGAGTCGGACACAACTGAGGGACTAAAACACACACAGACAGCGCCGATTCCTCGTTATCCTGAGGTACCCTAAAGAGACAGTCTTATTGCTCCTTTGCTCCCAGCCTCATCCAGACCATTCAGAATCACAACATGTAACAACGCGAAAGCCACAGGCACCAATCCATCAGAACCGACACATCCAACCGAAGAGGGCAGGCCCTGGCCGGGACCCCACCCCAGGGTCCCCTCAGAACAGTGAGCAGCCATGGCGATCTGAAAATCCAGATAGCAGGGTCCTCTAGAAGGAAGTGCTTGGGAGCGTGACTACAGCTGAGAGAGCCCCTCTGGGGCGGTCAAGGAGGCGGGCATGAGAATGCCGAGCACACTCACTGGCGACAGAATTCTGCCTTCAGAATCGGTGCCCGGCCGTGGAGCCCAGCGCCGCAAACCTGCCGTGTCCTGCTGCCCTCGATTGTGTATAACTAACACACAGTTTGTTCTTTGGTTATGCTTTTGTCAAACGGGAATTTTCCTATTTACTGTAGCTGCCTATTAGCCCAGACAAATATTTTTCTTAGTTACTAGTAAATAATAAAACAGACTTTGCTCTATTTCATCTCATTTTCTCCCCTTGGACTCTCAGCTCTGTCATAGACATAGATCAGAAACTCCAGGCTCCTGACAATGGCTCAGGAGCCTCCATCAAGAGCCAGGAGGATCCTCAGATGGGAATGTGAGTCTCCAAGGCTGTTGTAATCAAGTCCCACAAAGTGTGCAGAGTCAACCAAGAGAAAAATGCTCCCTTGTAGTTCTGGAGGCTACATGTCCAAGATGAAGCTGCTGGCAGAACCGAGATCCCTTGGAAGCCTCGAGAGAAGGATGCTTCCTTATCTCTTCCAACTTCTGGAAGCTCTAGGCATTCTAGGTTTGTGGCACTCAGTTCAGGCGCTCCGTCGTGCCTGACTCTTTGCGACCCCATGGACCGCAGCACGCCAGGCCTCCCTGTCCATCACCAACTCCCGGAGCTTGCTCAAACTCACGTCCATGGAGTCGGTGATGCCATCCAGCCATCTCATCCTCTGTCGTCCCCTTCTCCTCCTGCCTTCAGTCTTTCCCAGCATCAGGGTCTTTTCAAATAAGTCAGCTCTTTGCATCACCCAATCATTTTTTGTGGCAACATCACCCCAATCTCTGCCTGTCTTCCCACAGCCACCTTCCCTGTGTCTGATTCTTCACAGGGCATTCTCCTCCCTGTGTCTTCACGGTCTCTTCTTAATTTTGTTTTTTGTTTGTTTGTTTGTTGGCTGTGCGGGGTCTCCTTGTTGCGGGAGGGCTGTCTCTAGCTGTGGAACACGGGCCGGATCAGGGAACGACCTCGTGTCTCCTGCGCTGACTGGTGGACTTTTCACCACTGAGCCTCCAGGGACGCCCCCACTTTCTCTTCTCATAAGGACCCCAGTCATAGCCGATTGAGGGCCCGCCCTAATCGAATGTGATTCAACTTGCTCACACCTGCAATGACCCTATCTCCAAATAAGGCCACATTCACAGGTACCCGTGTGAGGGCTCCAGCGAATCTTCCTGATGGATGCAGTTCACCCTGTGGCACAGGGAGAAACCCTGCTCTGCTCTGTCCCCGTGTGTTCTGGTGACATGAGGCCCGGTCTCCTGCATCCCTGGCCTGTGGGACCGGCACTGTTGGATGCCTTGCCCCAAAATAGATTACAGATTAGTGCTGTCATGCATTCCGTCTCTGGGCCAGCACTCATTAGTGATGCCAGTTCCCAGGGAACAGGAAATCTGGAGACAGGAAATGATTAAAGCTATATAATAGGCTTATGATAGTTCATTTGACTGAGTTCTAATCCCTCTTTCCTATGTCCTAGCTTTCTTACCTTTGTCAAGTTGATAATCTCACTAAACACAAGTGGGCAGAGCATTTTTATGTTCTACATTTCTTTCACTTTATTTTATTGCAGTATAGATGATTTACACTGCTTTGGTTTCAGCGACACAGCAAAGTGACTCAGTCACACAGATACAAGGACTCCTTCTCACGTTCTTCATTATGGTCTGTCACAGGATACTGGATATAGCTCCCTGAGCTCTACAGCAGGACCGTGCTGCTTGCCCGTGCCCTGTGGGATGGCTTGTGCACGCGCTACAGTTCGTATGCACACAGCTGTGTACCAGAGTCTGTGTCTGCTAAGCTCAGACTCCCACGCCAGCCCTCCCCATCTCAAGCACGTGTGTCCCTGTGTCTGTGGGTCTGTTTCTAGCTCGTGGACCAGCTCGCTTGCATCATATTTTAGATTCCACGTGTGATACCATGTGATATTTGTCTCCCTCTTCCTGACTTCTTTCACTTGGTTTGATAAGCTCTAAGTCCATCCAGGAGGCTGCAGATGGCAACATTCCCCTCTCTTTATGGCTGAGTAATATTGCGTGGTATGTTTGTATCACGTCTTCCCTATGTCGTCAGCTGTCGGCGGACGTTTAGGTTGGATTCCACGTCTTGGCCACTGTGGATGCTACGTGGACATAATACCGAAAGGAGAAGGCACGCACGCACCTTCGGCGGCTGCTCAGGAAGGAGCCAGCCGGGGCGCACGAGGTGCTCGGTCCTGCCGGCGCCCCTCCGCGTCCCGCCAGCTCCGCCCACTCGGGGGCAGTGAGCGGGCGTCGGGCCGGCCCGGTCAGCCTCGGGGTTGCCCCCGGCGACTCTGCCCTGACAGGTGCGCCGCAGCCGGTTCCTGCCCCCGCGTCACCGGCTCGTCCTGCGGGGGCTCACGGCGCGGCGGGGCTCGGGGCGCCCTCTTTGCGCCCTTCCTGCCCATCCCCCGCTCACCCTCCTGGGCGACCTGGGCATGATCAGCCTGATCCACGCAGAGCCGCAGCTCCGCGCGCCCAGGTACTTCTTCCTGAGCGTGCTCTCCGTCGCGGACTCCTCCTTCTCCACGTGGACACCCGGGCTGCTGGGGCCGTCCTCGCCTCCAGCCAGCCCATCTCCTTCGCTGCTGCGTGGTCCAGATGGCCCTCACGACGCGCCGCGGCACCGCCGAGTGTCTGATCCTGGCCGTCACGGCCCACAACTGATTCGCCGCCATCGGCCACCCTCTCCTCCACCGCAGCCTCATGTCCCCACATCTGTGGGTCCAGCTGGTGGCGGCCACCTATACGGCTTCTGCTGCCAGTTCAGCTTTGCTGACCAGAAACGTCTTCAGGCTGCCCTACTGCGGCCCCAACATCATTAACCACTAGTTCTGTGACATCCCCCCGGTGCTCCAGCTTGCCTGCGGGGACACAGCCCAGGCTGAGGCTGTCATCTACCCGTCTGCTGCCCTGATTGTCCCCTTTACCCTCACCATTACCCTGGTCTCCTATGCCTACATCCCGGTGACCACAGCAGGATGCCTTCCCTCGAAGCTCAGGGCAAAGTCCTCTCCACCTGCTCCTCCCACCTCACCCTCATCCGCCTCTTCTACGGCGCCACCACCTTCACAGACACCCAGCCAAGCTCTCGCAGCTCCACGGAACAGAGCGAGGTGGTGTCTGTCTTCTACACGGTGATCATCCCCATGCTGAACCCTCTGATCTACAGCCTGAGGAATGAAGATGTGAAGGCTGCTCTAAAGAAGAGATGCCTCAGCCTGCTGCCTTCCTAACCCAGGGTGGGACATTCTATCCCCGAGTTATAACACGGTAGACGCAACCTAAAGCACGGTAATACTGACGCTTGAACAGGGGGAAGCATGCACCAGCACTGTTTAAGAGACCGACACACACACCAGCTCATTTAATCTTCGCACAGTTGAAATGAGCGCTATTATCCTCCTTTAGGCATCTGAGGCACAGAGAGGCTGAGTGACCGGCCCAAGGTCGCACAGCGAGTAAGAAGCAGAGCCGGCGTGTGAATCCAGCCAGTCTGGCTCCAGAGACCTTGTTCTCAACCAGTTCCTTGTAGGACTTTTTCTGACGAGTGCATCGCACCAGCAGACAGTGAGCACAGTTTTTGCTAAGTTCCATACGTCATAAGGAGGAGCTGGATCTCGGCATTGCAAGTGGTATGGGCAGGAGTGTGGACTCGGGCACGCCTGAGTCCATGCTGCCTTGGAGTCACCCTCTCTTTTGGCAGCTGTGTGACGCCGAGCCAAGGTACACAACCGCTGACCCTCCGTTCTCCCAGGTGAAACGGGGCACTAACCCCATCTCAACTGGCTATCCTGAGGGTCCCAGGAGGATAAGACGGGCTCATCCAGCCTCTGGCACAACTGGTTATTCACCAGTCATTGAGCTTTTTCTCCCCTGGGGAAACCTCTCCGTAAAACCAAATATTCTTTGTATTTTTTTACCTTTTTGTTCTGTACTGGGGCAGAGCGGGGTCACAGTGCTGTGACGGTGTCAGGTGCACAGCAGAGGGACTCAGCCTCCCACATACATGCGTCCGCTCTCCCCAAGCTGCCCTCCCATCGGGCTGCCACGAAACACTGAGCAGAGTTCCCTGTGCGAGACGGTAGGTCGTTGTTAAAAACCAAATATTCTTACCCATCACTTTTGTCTGTGTTTATTTTGGCCTTGCTGCATCGCTTGCAGGACTGAACCCAGGCCTCAGCAGTGGAAGTCCTCACCACTGAACCACCAGGGAACTCCCTCCACCAGTGGGAAGGACCATATCAGATGAACCCAAGGTCCTACGGCATAGCCGAGAGAACTGTATTCAGTAGCAAGAAATAAACCATAATGGGAAAGACTATAAAAGGAATCTATATGGATATTTATATATATACACACTCACATGCACGTGTATAACTGATCCACTCTGCTGTACGCCGGAAACAGTACGACACTGTCCATCTACTATCGATCAATTTTTAAGAAAAGAGAGACCACACCAGGCAGCTCTATTAAACAGCATCTAGCTGAATCATGGAGAAGTTCTTCCTTTCTAGTTTTCCTTTTTTTACTCTTCTTATTATGTCAGAGTTGAAGTTTCTACTCGGTACTAGTTTGACTTTAAACCTTCCTTCATCTAGTCTCTGTTTTTGAGAGCAAACCTTAGCACTAGCAGCTAGCAATTAATACCATTATATTGCTTTTGTTTTTATTTTTTATTGTGTCACTTTACTATGATCCTGATAAAAATATTTTTAATACAAATTTTTTACAATAGTCTAATCCTTAGAAAAATCACAGTACAGGTGATACACAAGGCAAAATATCATGGAGTTGGATGAATGACTTTAGGAACACTGGTACTGATTCATATTTTTAAAAATATTTTCACATTCATTCTTTTATTTGATCTTCACCAAATGTTGTAAGGTAAGTAAGCCAAATATTATCCCTGGGTTACAGATAATCTAAAAATAATAACAAATCCTAGAGGCTGAAATGATCAGCTCTGAGTCTCACGGGCAGGTCATGAAGTGGTTTAGAGCAGAGAACCCAGGCTCCTTGAGTCGAAATGGACTCCCCTAAACATGCTTCTCAACTTTAGCTCAGAAAATATGAACGTTTGTGATCGTGTTTGGCTGCGGGAGCTTTTGTCCTTTGGTGTTCCTGCTCGGTTTCTTCTGACACCGTCTCCCTTAGCCGTGAATGTCCCTCCTCTGCCTCCGACCGCCGGAAAACACATACCGGTCAGATCCCTCCTCCTCCAGGAAGCCCCGTGAATCTGCAAGAACTGCCTGCCGCTGCTCGCAACACAGATCTGACCATAAGGCTTCTTTTTTTTTTCTTTCTTTACTTTATTGTGTTGGTCCTGCCATACAGTAACACGAAACCGCCATGGGTCTACACATACTCCCCCTCCAGAATCCCCCTCCCCCCCCTCCCGACTCCCTCCCCCTGGGACATCCCGGTACACCAGCCCCGAGCATCAACCCTGGGCTGGCGACCGACCCCACACACAGTAACCAACATGTTTCAATGTCTCTCTCCCACATCATCCCACCCTTGCTCTCTTCCACAGAGTCCACGTGTCCGTTCCATACATTTGCATTTCTTTTGCTGTCTCGCACGCAGGGCCCTCATCACCATCTTTCTAAATTCCTTATATATGCATTAGTATACTGTATTGTTTTTCCTTCTGGCTTACTTCACTCTGGATAATAGGCTCCAGTTCCGTCCACCTGAGTAGAACCAATTCAAATGAATTTTTTTTTTAATGCTGAGTAATATTCCATTGTGTATATGTACCACAGCTTTCTTATCCATTCGTCAGCCGATGGGCATCTAGGTTGCTTCCATGTCCTGGCCACTGCAAACAATGCGGCGATGAACATTGGGGTACACGTGGCTCCTTCAGTTCTGGTATCCTCGGTGTATATGCCCAGCAGTGGGACCACTGGGTCATATGGCAGGTCCATTTGCAGTTTTCCAAGGAATCTCCACACTGTTTTCCATAGTGGCTGTACTAGTTTGCATTCCCACCAACAGTGTAAGAGGGCTCCCCCTTCTCCACACCCTCTCCAGCATTCATTGCTTGTAGATTTCTGGATGGCAGCCATCCCGACTGGTGAAAAGTGGTACCTCATCGTGGTTTTGATTTGCATTTCTCTGATAATGAGTAATGTTGAGCATCTTTTCATGTGTTTGTTAGCCATTTTTATGTCTTCTTTGGAGAAACATCTGTTAAGTTCTTTGGCCCACTTTTTGATTGGCTCTTTTATTTTTCTAGAATGGAGCTGCAGGAGTTGCTTGTATATTTTTTAGATTAATTGTTTGTCCGTTGCTTCATTGGCTATTATTTTCTCCCATTCTGAAGGCTGTCTTTTCACCTTGCTTACAGTTTCCTTTGTTGTGCAGAAGCTTTTAATTTTAATTAGGTCCCATTTGTTTATTCATGCTTTTATTTCCGATAATCTGGGAGGTGGGTCATAGAGGATCCCGCTTTGATTTATGTCAGAGAGTGTTTTGCCTAGGTTATCCTCTAGGAGTTTTATAGTTTCTGGTCTTATGATTAGATCTTTGATCCATTTTGAGTTTATTTTTGTGTATGGTGTTAGAAAGTATTCTAGTTTCATTCTTTTACAAGTGGCTGTCCAGTTTTCCCAGCACCACTTGTTACTAAACCAGGAAGAGATAGATAATATCAATAGACCCATTGCAAGCACAGAAATTGAAACCGTAATCAGAAATCTTCCAAAAAACAAAAGCCCAGGACCAGATGGCTTTACAGCTGAATTCTACCAAAAATTTAGAGAAGAGCTAACACCTATTCTACTCAAACTCTTCCAGAAAATTGCAGACGAAGGTAAACTTCCAAACTCATTCTACGAGGCTACCATCACCCTAATTCCAAAACCTGACAAAGATGCCACAAAAAAAGAAAACTACAGGCCAATATCACTGATGAACATAGATGCAAAAATCCTTAACAAAATTCCAGCAAATAGAATCCAAAAACACATTTAAAAAATCATACATCATGATCAAGTAGGCTTTATCCCAGGGATGCAAGAATTCTTCAGTATGCTCAAATCAATCAATGTTATACACCACATTAACAAATTGAAAAATAAAAACCACATGATTATCTCAATAGATGCAGAGAAAGCCTTTGACAAAATTCAACAACCATTTATGATAAAAACCCTCCAAAAAGCAGGAATAGAAGGAACATACCTCAACATAATAAAAGCTATATATGACAAACCCACAGCAAACATTATCCTCAATAGTGAAAAACTAAAAGCATTTCCCCTGAAGTCAGGAACAAGACAAGAGTGCCCACTCTCACCGCTACTATTCAACATAGTTTTGGAAGTCTTGGCCATAGCAATCAGAGCAGATAAAGAAATAAAAGGGATCCAGATTGGAAAAGAAGAAGTAAAACTCTCACTGTTTGCAGATGACATGATCCTCTACATAGAAAACCACAAGGCTTCTTATGATGCCTGCTGCCTACAGGAGTCAGAGAAGTTTCCCAGAAGAGGTTAAGTTAACGGCAGAACTGAATTAATAACAAAGAGATTTTTCAGGCTTACAAAAGGATCAGGGAGAAGACATCCCCATGTGTCCTGAATTGTGATGGAATTTTGTTTTTTAAAAAGCAAAGGCTTGGGACTTCCCTGGCGGTCCAGTGGTTAAGACTCTGTGCTTCCAATACAGGGGGCCCAGGCTTGACCCCTGTCAGATAACTGAGATCCCACATGACCCACAGTGCAGCTAAAAACAAATAAACAAAATAAATTTAAAAAGAAAAGGCTAGAAATGGTTCCAACTGATATGGACACTCCCCGAAGGTGACGAAAACCCGGGGGCCAGCGTCCTTCGGTCCTGGCACTTTTCATGCACAACTTCTGTTATGGGCAGAATTATCTCCCCTCCCCAAACCGATATGCTGACACTTTATCCCCCAGGACCTCAGACCATAACTGTATTTGGACTGTGTGTTAAGTCACTTCAGTCGTGTCCAACTCTTTGCAACCCTATGGACTGTGGCCTGCCAAGCTCCTCTGTCCATGGGCCTCTGCAGGCAAGAACACTGGAGTGGGTTGCATTTCCTTCTCCAACTGTATCTGGAGGCAGGGGAAATTCGGACACACCAAGGGCACCAGGGATGAGCCCACGCAGAGAGAAGACCCTGTGGGGGCACAGCAAGGAGGTGTTGAGAGGCCGCTGGACAAACCAGACCTCGAGCTCCTCAACCTTGGCCTTCCCGCCTCCAGAACTCTGAGAAAATAAGTATCTGCTATTTAAGTTACCCAGTCTGTGGAATTTTGTCCTGGTAGTCCAAGCATACTAATATGGCTTCTTAGTCCACTGTGGTTGCTGAAGCCCTAGCCATCACTTCACTGTTTGAAGAAGAAAGTTGGAGAAAGGGGGGAAACTGCCAGCTGTCGATTCCCATTTTGTAGCCTTTTCAAAAACAGCCAGGCACAATCACTGGCCTCTCACTGGCCAGGACTTAGTCACATGGGAGTCAGATGACTTGACAAAGCAAGGGAAGCTGGGAAACACGGCCATCAGCTGCACACACAGCCGGCCTGGCTAGCTGGGGACCCTATTTTAAAAAAGAAGGGGAGGGTGTGCACTGGACTGGCGTCCAGCACCCCTGACCACACCTCCCTTCCTGCCTACCACCAGGCACAGGGGTTGGCAGAGGACTGATGGCTCGCCCACACCCCTGGGGCACCCTGCCAACGGGTGGTGTGTGGGCAGCAAATAGTAAGTTTAAAGTTTTTAACCAACATAAAAAATTTCGATGCAATCACATTTCAAAAACCCACATTCCCACCTTCTCTGCAAAGAAAAATGAACTGGAACACTCCACCAGACTTAAATCTCAGCATAGCTAGTATCATCTGGTGCTGAGTCAGAGACCCCCTTTAAAACAAGACACAGATTCTCCAGTTCTCCCCACCCGATTCTTCCCCATCACTCTTCTCAGAGTCTCTGTTGTCTTTTTATCACAGTCGTGGTGTCCCAAGTCGATAAGTCATGTCCAACTCTTTGCAACCCCATGGACTGTAGCCCACCAGGCTCCTCTGTCCATGGGATTTCCCGGGCTAGAATACTGGAGTGGGTTGCCATGCCCTCCTCCAGAGAATCTGCCTGACTCAGGGATCGAACCCACATCTCCTGCATCGCAAGCAGATTCTTTACCACTGAGCCACCAGGGAAGCCCCTTTTATCATAATAGTAGAAAAAATTTATTACATTCACATCTCCAGCAAAAGTAAGACAAGAAAGCAAGGGCTTAGGGGTGTGCACGTGTCAAGGTGAGGAGTCAGCACCCAGGAGAGTGCCTGGGGCAGAGGAGACAGGATCAGTGCCCTGGGTGACTGAGGATTGGGGCAGAGGAGACACGACCTGGATGACTGAGGACTGGGACAGAGGAGACACGATTGATGCTCTGGATGACTGAGGATCATCCACTCTTGGATGTGAAGGAAGCCTTAGAGGTGTGCATGTGTCAAGGCAAGCAGCCAGTGCCCAGGAGAGTGCCTGGGGCAGAGGAGACACAATCAATGCTTTGGATGACTGAGGATTGACACAGAGAAGACACGATCAATACTCTGGATGACAGGATCATCCACTCTTGGATGTGAAGGAAGCCCCGATAGATGTAATATCGCCTCTCACAAAAAAAATAAAAAAGTATCCAGACATGAATGCGACTGACATTTGAAACCTTCAAACTATTTGAGAATGATTAACTTACCATGCTTTGAAAAAGCAGTCAATATAGGGTATTGTTTCTGCCATCCTCAGAATACGTGGACCTGGGGGATCAAATGAGGATGTGAATCTCTTCTTGCTATTACAGCTAATGAACCCACTTGCAAAACATTTCCCCATCCTGGCAGATTTGGATTGTGCTGGGTTTTGTCGTAGTTGCCAGGAAGATCGGCAACAACCAGTATCCTATTGATCTGTGGAATTGGAAGTAAGTGACATGAACTATTTAGAGTTCACGCCACTAAACTAAAAGAAAAGGTTTGTTGTATTGCAAAATACTGATGGACTAACAAGATAAGGTTGGACAAAGTCTTAGAGTTCATCTGGCCCATGCCTCCATTTAATACTCTCCAGGCAAGAGCACTGGCGTGGGTCGCCATGCCCTCCTCCAGGGGATCTTCCCAACTCAGAGGTCGAACCCAGATCTCCCTCATCACAGGTGGATTCTTTATTGTCTGAGCTATCAGGGAAGCCCCACTGAATACTTATTCCTCTCCAAAATATCGCCATCAAATTTTGGCCTTCAAGTCTCTGAACCTCTCCACATCAAGGCGGCTCATTCTGTTGTTGGACAACTTTGAAAGTTAAAGATGTCATCACTCTAATAAACAGAGTTGGCTCTCTGTGGTTTCTATTAATTACTGTCAGCCGTACCTTCCCTGGCAACTCAAAATGAAGTATTCCCTTTTCATTAGAAAAAAAAAAGTTTGTCCATGTAGAAAGAACACCTTTTCATTAACGTGAGGGGCCCGAGTGTTCTCTGGAGATATTTGAGTTTGTGACCCATGGTCCATGCGGTGATTCTCAACTCCTTAGTACGACCTTAAGAGCCTGTGCCCACCTAAGCTCCCAGGGAGGTTCCACCAACTGCCCACCCTGAGGCTACGACCAACGGCAGGCCTCTACACACACCTCTCCCTCTGCACATATCCTCCTGAGTCCTGGAGAGTGCTTCCCCCTCCCTCTGTCAGCCTGACAGACCTTTTGATAATTCCGTGTGCACGCATGCTAAGTCTCTTCAGTTGTGTCCGACTCTGCAATCCCATGGGCTGTAGCCCGCCAGGCTCCTCTGTCCATGGGATTCCCCAGGCAAGAGTACTGGAGTGGCCTGTCATGTCATCCTCTGGAGGATCTTCCCAACCCAGGGATCAAACCCGCCCCCTTACCTCTCCTGAATTGGCCAGCAGGTTCTTTACCACTGGGCTTCCCTTGTGGCACAGCGGGTAAAGAATCTGCCTGCAATTCGGGAGACCTGGGTTCAATTCCTGGGTTGGGAAGATCTCCTGGAGAAGGGAAAGGCTACCCACTCCAGTGTTCTGGCCTGGAGAATCCCACGGACTGTATAGAGTTGGACACAGAGCTTCAGACAGGCTGAGCTACTTTCCCTTGCACTTCACCTTCTTCGTGAGTAGAGCCACCTGGGACGCCTCTTTGGTGATTCTAGTCCCAGCCTAAGTACAACCTCTTCTGGGGAATTTCTCCAACTCCTACAGCCATCATTCATCATTCCTTCCTCTGTGTTCTGGTTTGCCTTCCTTAAAGAAAAATTTGAAAACTGCCAGAAACTAAAAATTGAGTGCTGAATGGGAAAAACAAAAAAAAAGAAAGAAAAGGTTCAAGTAGGAAGCCCAGTGCAGCACAGCCTAGGAAAGCTCAGGTCTGAGAATGTGGGAAGAGGAAGATCACTCTAAAGCCAGAAGACCACGAGCTGTCCCTGCCCCAGGTTAGCACGCAGCGTCGCCGGGTGTTTCTGCATACTGCTGCCGCCTGGGGGGTTTGGTCTTGGGGGTTGTTTAATCATTTTCTTTGTTTTTTGTCACACTGGGTCCTTGTTGCTGTGCGGGCTTTCCCTCCCTGCAGCCCACAGGAGCCGGTCTTCCTCGCGGCGTGCAGGCTTCTCACCTTGGTGGCCTCTCTGGTTGGTGAGCTGTGCAGCACACGGCTTCCATAGCTGCAGAATGCCAGCTCAGGCTGTGGCGCACCAGCTTCGTTGCTCTGTGCATGCGGAATCTTCCTGCACCAGGAGTTGAACCTGTGTCCCCTGCCTCGGCAGGTGGACTCCTATCCACTGTACCACAGGGAAGTCCCCCCTGGGTTTTTAATTAGAGAGGATCTGGCGTTGTTAGAGATGGCTTCCGGTTCGCGAGCGGTGCTTGGCTCGGGTGGGCTCATGGCATCCAGTTGCCTTTAAGTGTACACGAGGTGCCTGGGTCAGGGGAGTCCCCCAGTTAGCAGCCATCCCATCAGCAGCCAGGGACAAGGCCAAGGCTGATTATTGCCTGCACACCAGTGCTCATACACAGCGCTGAAAAAGTCAAGTCAGTTTGAGGACTTCCCTTGTGGTCCTCCAGGCCAGAATACTGGAGTGGTTTGCCATTCCCTCTGATGCTGATGCTGAAGTTCCAATACTCTGGCCACCTGATGTGAAGGGCTTACTCATTGGAAAAGACCCTGATGGTAGGAAAGATGGAAGGCAGGAGGAGAAGGGGACAAAAGAGGGTGAGATGGTTGGATGGCATCACCCACTCCATGGACGTGAGTTTGAGTAAGCTCGGGGAGTTGGTGATAGACAGGGAGGCCTGGCATGCTTCGGTCCATGGAGTCGCAAAGAGTCATACACGACTGAGCGATGGAACAACAACAGCTAGTGGTCCAGTGGCTAAGACCCCATGCTCCCAGGGCAGAGGGTGCAGGTCGCTGCCTGATCAGGCAACCAAGACCCTGCATGTCTCTGGGCATGGCCAAAAAAATAAATGTGTTTTCTAAAAACAATAATTTTAGAAAAAGAAAATGTCAGCTTTGTTTTTCTCTCCCATCTGTATGTTGGGTTTTTTTTTTTTTTTTTTAATTATTGTTTTTGCCATACATTGTCATGATATCACCATGGGTTTACATATGCTTCCCCTCCGGGTCCCCCCTCCCTCCTCCCTCCCCCCCGGGAAATCTCGCTGCACCAGTCCCGAGCATCAATCCTGGGCTGGCGATTGATTAGACACATGACAATTAACATGCTTCAATGCCCTTCTCCCATCTCATCCCACCCTTACCCTCATCCACAAAGTCCACAAGTCTATTCTATACATCTGCGTTCCTTTTGTTGTCTCCCATGTTGGGTTCTCATTACTGTCTTTCTAAATTCCATATATATGTGTTAATATACTGTATTGTTGTTTTTGCTTCTGGCTTACTTCACTCTGGATAATGGGCTCCAGTTTCGTCCATCTGAGTAGAATTGCTTCAAATGAATTTTTTTTTAATGCTGAGTAATATTCCATTGTGTATATATACCACAGCTTTCTTATCCATTCGTCAGTTGATGGGCATCTAGGTTGCTTCCATGTCCTGGCTATTGTAAACAATGCAGCGATGAACATTGGGGTGCACGTGGCTCTTTCAATTCTGGTTTCCTCGGTGTATATGCCCAGCAGTGGGATTGCCGGGTCATATGGCAGGTCTATTTGCAGCTTTTTAAGGAACCTCCACACTGTTTTCCATAGTGGCTGTACTAGTTTGCATTCCCACCAACAGTGTAAGAGGGTTCCCTTTTCTCCACATCCTCTCCAGCATTTATTGCTTGTAGACTTTTGGATGGCAGCCATTCTGACTGGTGTAAAGTGGTACCTCATTGTAGTTTTGATTTGCATTTCTCTGATAATGAGTGATGTTGAGCATCTTTTCATGTGTTTGTTAGCCATTTTTATATCTTCCTTGGAGAAATGTCTGTTAAGTTCTTTGGCCCACTTTTTAATTGGGTTGTTTATTTTTCTAGAATGGAGCTGCAGGAGTTGTTTGTAAATTTTTGAGATTAATTGTTTGTCTGTTGCTTCATTGGCTATTATTTTCTCCCATTCTGAAGGCTGTCTTTTCACCTTGCTTATAGTTTCCTTTGTTGTGCAAAAGCTTTTAATTTTAATTAGGTCCCATTTGTTTATTCGTGTTTTTATTTCCAATATTCTGGGAGGTGGGTCATGGAGTATCCCGCTTTGGATTATAGCAGAGAGTGTTTTGCCTATGTTATCCTCTAGGAGTTTTATAGTTTCTGGTCTTATGCTTAGATCTTTGATCCATTTTGAGTTTATCTTTGTGTATGGTGTTAGAAAGTGATCTAGTTTCATTCTTTTACAAGTGGCTGTCCAGTTTTCCCAGCACCACTTGTTAAAGAGGTTGTCTTTTCTCCATTGTATATTCTTGCCTCCTTTGTGAAAGATAAGGTGTCCATAGATGCGTGGATTTATCTCTGGGCTTTCTATTCTGTTCCATTGATCTATGTTTCTGTCTTTGTGCCAGTACCATACTGTCTTAATGACTGTGGATTTGTAGTATAGCCTAAAGTCGGGTAGGTTGATTCCGCCAGTTCCATTCTTCTTTCTCAAGATTGCTTTGGCTATACGAGGTTTTTTTGTATTTCCATACAAATTGAGAAATTATTTGTTCTAATTCTTTGAAGAAGACCTCTGGTAGCTTGATAGGAATTGCATTGAATCTATAGATTGCTTTAGGTAGTATACTCATTTTCACTATATTGATTCTTCCAATCCATGAGCACGGTACATTTCTCCATCTGTTTGTGTCCTCCTTGATTTCTTTCATCAGTGTTCTATAGTTTTCTATATACAAGTCTTTTGATTCTTTAGGTAGAAATACTCCTAAGTATTTTATTCTTTTTGTTTCGATGGTGAATGGGATTGTTTCCTTAATTTCTCTTTCTGATTTCTCACTGTTAGTGTATAGGAATGCCAGGGATTTCTGTGTGTTGATTTTGTATCCTGAAACTTTGCTATATTCACTGATTAGCTCTAGTAATTTTCTCGTAGAGTCTTTAGGGTTTTCAATATAGAGGATCATGTCATCAGCAAACAGAGAGAGTTTTACTTCTTCTTTTCCAATCTGTATTCCTTTGATTTCTTTATCTGCTCTGATTGCTGTGGCCAAAACTTCCAAAACTATGTTGAATAGTAGTGGTGAGAGTGGGCACCCTTGTCTTGTCCCTGATTTCAGGGGGAATGCTTCCAGTTTTTCACCATTGAGGATAATGTTTGCTGTGGGTTTGTCATATATAGCTTTTATTATGTTGAGGTATGTTCCTTCTATTCCTGCTTTTTGGAGGGTTTTTATCATAAATGGATGTTGAATTTTGTCAAAGGCTTTCTCTGCATCTATTGAGATAATCATGTGATTTTTATTTTTTAATTTGTTAATGTGGTGTATTACATTGATCGATTTACGAATATTGAAGAATCCTTGCATCCCTGGGATAAAGCCTACTTGATCATGATGTATGATCTTTTTGATGTGTTGTTGGATTCTATTTGCTAGAATTTTGTTGAGGATTTTTGCGTCTAAGTTCATCAGTGATATTGGCCTGTAGTTTTCTTTTTTTGTGGCATCTTTGCCAGGTTTTGGAATTAGGGTGATGGAGGCCTCATAGAATGAGTTTGGAAGTTTACCTTCGTCTGCAATTTTCTGGAAGAGTTTGAGTAGAATAGGTGTTAGCTCTTCTCTAAATTTTTGGTAGAATTCAGCTGTGAAGCCATCTGGTCCTGGGCTTTTGTTTTTTGGAAGATTTCTGATTATGGTTTCAATTTCCGTGCTTGTGATGGGTCTATTAATATTATCTATCTCTTCCTGGTTTAGTCTTGGAAAGTTGTACTTTTCTAGGAATTTGTCCATTTCATCCAAATTGTCCAGTTTATTTGCATATAGTTGCTGATAATAGTCTCTTATGATCCTTTGTATTTCTGTGTTTTCTGTTGTGATCTCTCCGTTTTCATTTCTAATTCTGTTGATTTGGTTCTTCTCCCTTTGTTTCTTGATGAGTCTGGCTAACGGTTTGTCAATTTTATTTATCTTCTCAAAGAACCAGCTTTTGGCTTGGTTGATTTTTGCTATGGTCACTTTTGATTCCTTTGCATTTATTTCTGCCCTGATCTTTAAGATTTCTTTCCTTCTACTAGACCTGGGCTTCTGCATCTCTTCCCTTTCTAGTTGCTTTAGGTGTATAGTAAGGTCATTTATTTGATTTTTCTCTTGTTTCCTGAGGTGAGCTTGTATTGCTATGAACTTTCCCCTTAGCATTGCTTTCACAGTGTCCCATAGGTTTTGAGCTGTTGTGTTTTCATTTTCATTCGTTTCCATGCATAACTGAATTTCATTTTTAATTTCTTCTGCGATTTGTTGGTTATTCAGCAGTGTGTTGTTGAGCCTCCATATGTTGGAAGTTTTGAGAGGTTTTCTCCTGTAGTTGATATCTAATCTCACTGCATTGTGGTCAGAAAAGATGCTTGGGATGATTTCAATATTTTTGAATTTATCAAGGTTAGATTTATGGCCCAGGATGTGGTCTATCCTGGAGAAGGTCCCGTGTGCACTTGAGAAAAAGGTGAAATTCCTTGTTTTGGGGTGGAATGACCTATAGATATCAATTAGGTCTAGTTGGTCTATTGTTTCATTTAAAGTTTGAATTTCCTTGTTACTTTTCTGTCTAGTTGATCTATCCATTGGTGTGAGTGGTGTATTAAAGTCTCCTGCTATTATTGTGTTGTTGTTGATTTCCCCTTTCATATTTGTTAGCATTTGCCTTACATATTGTGGAGCTCCTATGTTAGGTGCATAAATATTTATAATTGTTATTTCTTCTTCCTCGATTGATCCTTTGATCATTATGCAATGTCCATCTTTATCTCTTTTCACTGCCTTTATTTTAAAGTCTACTTTATCAGATATGAGTATTGCCACTCCTGCTTTCTTTTGGTCTTTATTTGCATGGAATATCTTTTTCCAGCCTTTAACTTTCAGTCTATATGTGTCCCTAGGTTTGAGGTGGGTCTCTTGTAGACAACATATATAGGGGTCTTGTTTCTGTATCCAATCGGCCAATCTTTGCCTTTTGGTTGGGGCATTCAGCCCGTTTACATTTAAGGTAATTATTGATAAGTATGATCCCACTGCCATTTATTTTATTGTTTTGGGCTCCAGATTATCTATCCCATCGGTGTTTCCTATCTAGGAAAGATCCTTTAGCATTCGTTGGAGGGCTGGTTTGGTATTACTGAATTCTCTCAGTTTCTGCTTGTCTGAGAAAATTTTGAATTCTCCTTCAAATTTGAATGAGATCCTTGCTGGGTAGAGTAGTCGGGGTTGTAGATTGTTTTCTTCCATGACTTTAAGTATGTTTTGCCATTCCCTTCTGGCCTGAAGCGTTTCTGATGAGAGATCAGCTGTTATCCTTATGGGATTCCCCTTGTGAGTTATCTTTTGCTTCTCCCTTGCTGCTTTTAATATTTGGTCTTTGTATTTGATATTTGCCAATTTGATTAATATGTGTCTTGGGGTGTCCCGCTTGGGGTTCATTCTATTTGGGATTCTCTGTGTTTCTTGGACCTGAGTGGCTATTTGCTTCCCCAATTTAGGGAAGTTTTCTACAATTATCTCTTCAAGAATTTTCTGATGGTCTTTCTTTTTGTCTTCTTCTTCTGGGACTCCTATGATTCGAATATTGGTGCGTTTAATATTGTCCCAGAGGTCTCTAAGGTTGTCTTCATTTCTTTTAATTCTTTTTTCATTTTTCCTTTCTGTTTCATTTATTTCTGTCATTCTGTCTTCTACCTCACTTATTCTGTCTTCTATCTCTGTTATTCTACTGTTGGTTCCCTCCAGAGTGTTTTTGATCTCATTTATTGCATTATTCATTGTATTTTGTCTCTTTTTCATTTCTTCTAAATCTTTGTTAAAGCTTACCTGCATCTTCTCAATCCTTGCCTGCAGGTTATTGAGCTGTAACTCCAACTTATTTTCCAGGTTTTGGATCATTTTCACTATCATTATTCGGAATTCTTTGTCAGGTAGACTTCCTATCTCTTCGTCTTTTGTTTTGTCTAGGGGGTATTTATCCTGTTCCTTTACTTGCTGGGTATTTCTCTGCCTTTTCATCTTGTTTATCTTGCTGTGTTGTCCCTTTATTGTGGGGATTCCTCTCTATGGGAGGGGTTGGATGCGTGGTTTGTCGAAGTTTCCTGGGTGGAAAGGCTTGTGTGGTTTTCTGGTGGGTGAGTCTAGGTTTCCTCACTGTTACTTGTTGTGAAGAATCCCGAATGAGCCCCCAAGATGATAGGTTGTTGCTGAACCCACAAAAAGAACACTGGGATTCTTGGCCTCTGCAGGAGAAGAATTCAATCCAGGGCCAAAGATGAGGCTTGATCCTTCAGAGCATTTTTTTTTTCTTCTTCAGAGCTTTTGTGTAATAAAGTTTAATAAAAGTATAAAGGAGATAGAGAAATCTTCTGACATAGACATCAGAAGAGGACAGAAAGAGTACCCCCTGGGTTTTTTTTTTTTTTAGCTTACTTCCCAGTCACCCAGCCTCTGCCCTAGGGTTCAGTACAGAGAGGATGTTCAGCTACTGCTTAATGCTTGACAAAAAGATAAAACAGCAAAGTGCCTACGTAGTACCGGACTCATAATAGACGCTCAGAAAAGCACAGCTCCGGTCAGAAGGACACACGAGGCGGAATAATGGGAGGGACCCTTCTCCCAAGAACAGAGCCAGGAGGGTGCCTCCAGCTTAAGCCCAAGGCCACTGCTGCAAGTTACAGGGCTGCGTCCTTCTGTGGGGAGCTGAGACTCCTCACCTCCACATCAGCAGGCCGCATCTGTGAGCCACTTTCCAGCAGCCATCAATCTGGAAGCCCCCAGCGGTCCTCCTTGAGAGGACTCTGCCCAGCTGTGTGCGGGGAACAGGAGCAGAGCCTCGTTTATTCCTAGATTTTAGTGAAACTGAGCAGGACCCCACCCCCAGCCCCCTCTCGCCCTCTGCCTGTCTTTCGTGGAAGAATTTAGTCAATAAGCTTAATCAGAGAAGTGAGAAAGGCAGAAACAAGGAAAACAGTCAAAGCAGACTAAATAATAACAAAGTAGTCATCAGGCAAAGTCGAGGACTTTAGTGCTTTCTCAAGGGCTACAGATCACATTCTGAGCCACACCCTGTGAGCGGTCTTATCGGTACTGAAACCCCAGGTGGAGAAGTTGACTAACCCAGGACAGGAGAGACCACAGTCCCAAGAACGGGCCTCCGAGAAGCGGGGACAAACGGACCTTGGAACTGACAGCCGTGCCGTGCTCAGTCGCTCAGCCAAGTCCGACTCTCTGCAACCCCACTTACTATAGCCCGCTGGGCTCCTCTGTCCATGGGATTCTTCAGGCAAGGATACCGGAGTGGGCTGCCACGCCCTCCTTCAGGGCACCTTCCTGACCCAGGGATCAAACCGGGGTCTCCTGCATGGCAGGCAGACTCTTCACCACTGAGCCACCTGGGAAGCCCGGAACTGAAGATGAACTGTGCGTCAAACAGACAAGGTCTATGCTGGTCAGACCCCGGATGACCGATCTGAAGATGACTGTCAGAGCTGAGTGTGCTGTTTCGGCATGAAGCCCCCTCCTTCTTTCCGTAAAAGCTCTGACCCACTAGCTGCAAGTTGGGGGGAGAGTCAACCCTCAGGCAGATGCCCACCACCCTCACCCCACGGCCAGCTGCAGCGTCTGAAATAAAGCAAACTTTCCTCCCCACCAACCTGGCCTGCCGATCGGCTCCTGAGCGGCGAGCAGCCGGGCCTCACCACCCCCCTTTGCACTAGTACTGCCTCAGCACTAAAGGGTAAGGCCCAAGCTGGCCCCAGGGCACGGGTGTCCTCAGCTCTGGTAGACCCCATCGCCACTCTGAACCCTGGCTCTCTGCTGCCTTAAGGCCTCTGTTCCCACTGAGTCCCCTTTAAAGCCTTTTAGATCATTTTAAGCGTATACACTTCATCTTCCCCAGCTAGACAGTAAATTCTCTGAGGGCAGGGTGTTTGCCTTTCAGAGCTGGGGTTTGGAATCAGGGCTCCATGAAATCTTAGGAAAAGTTACAGAATCAGTTCAGTTCAGTTGAGTCGCTCAGTTGTGTCTGACTGTTCGTGACCCCATGGACTGCAGCAAACCAGCTTCCCTGTCCATCACCAACTCCCAGAGTTTACTCAAACTCATGTCCTTTGAGTCCGTGATGCCATCCAACCATCTCATCCTCTGTTGTCCCCTTCTCCTCCCATCTTCAATCTTTCCCAGCATCAGGGTCTTTTCCAGTGAGTCAGTTCTCATCACGTGGTCAAAGTATTGGAGTTTCAGCTTCAGCATCAGTCCTTCCAATGAACACCTAGGCCTGATCTCCTTTAGGATGGACTGGTTGGATCTCCTTGCAGTCCAAGTTACAGAATGGACCTGTCCAAGCCCTAGCAGCACTGCTCCGGGCTGCAGACCCTGGAGCTCTAAGAAATCCAGAGGCAAATTCACAGTGAGAATTTCTCTGTGAGAAAACCCACAGCTTCTGCCAGCTTCCTCCTCAGCCCAGCAACTCTGACAGCCAGCTAGCTACCTGTCCAAGGACTGTGGTAGAGGCAGGTCTCACCAGGAGCTGCTGATGAGTTCAGGGTAGCTGCAGAGGGAACTGGAAACAAGGAGTGGGAGGGAAGACCAGCAGGTAAGGGAAAGAGAGTGGCTACTGACCACCTCTCCCTGGGTCAATCCCCTCCCTAGCTCTCTCCCCCAGAGGGCTATCTCTGGCAGGGAGAGGTCTCTCCCTGAGGCGCGGAGCCTGTGAGTCATGCTTCTCTCCACCAGGATGAGTTCAGACAGGCTCGGAGGGCAGGGGAGGGCCGTGAGTCACCAAGGAGGAAGAGAGAGCCAGGCAGAGAACCACTGAGACAGGCACACCGCCTCTGTGAAGAAGCAGCAGCGGGGCCTCGCTGTGTGACGCAGGGCACTCGGCCCAGTGCAGTGAGGGGGCTTGCTGTGTGATGTGGGGCGCTCAGCCCAGTGCTGTGACTGCTTGGAGGCGCAGGAAGGAGGGGAGGGGAGCGGGGTCCAAGAGGGAGGGGACCTGCTAGTCCTATGGCTGATTCATGTTGATGTCTGGCAGAGACCAACATGACATCATAAAGCAATTGCCCTCTGATTAAGAATTAATAAATTCTGCAAAAAAAGAAAGAGCCAGGCAATGAGAGAGGGCGGGGCAGGCTCCTCTGCTGTGTCAGGGTCCACAGCCTCTTTTCCTGTCCCTGGTCCTTGGATAGCCAAGGCCTTTCCTAGGCAGGTCAGGGTCTCACAGTCTTGACGCTATGAACACTTGGGGCTGGATGATTCTTTGTTGGGGGGTGGGGGGCTTCCCTGTGTGTTGTAGACTATTTCACAGTATCCCTGGCCTCTACCCTGAGATGTTGGTAGCATCCCCATCTCATCGGGTGTGACCACCAAAGACGTCTCCTTATTGTTGTTTAGTTGCTAAACTGTGTCCGAATCTCTTGAAACCCCATGGACTGTAGTCTGCCAGGCTCATCTGTACATGGAGTTCTCTGGGCAAGAATCCTGGAGTGGGTTGTCATTTTCTTCTCCAGGAGATCTTCCTGATGCAGAGATCAAACCTGCTTCTCCTGCATTGGCAAGCAGATTCTTTACCATCTGAGCCACCAGGGAAACTAAAAGATGTCCCCAGATGTTTCAAAATGTCCCCTGGGGGTACAAAGGAAGGAACCTGGTTGAGACGCCTAGCCTGAGAGGACTTCCCTCCTCACCTTCCCTTCCTTCTACAGAAAGCAGGGCTGGGTCTCAGTGCTCCCTATCCCGTCCCTTGTAGCTGCTTCTTCCTAGCAATTCCTGAAGATTATCTCTTTGTCACAGTCAAGGGCTTATGGCTGCTTCTTTCAGATTCATAGATGAGAAGGGGTAAGTGATGACCATGGAGAACAGTCAAATTCTCAGAGCGTGGGGAGGAAAGGAAGAACCAGAAAGGGACCCGGGAGTTTGGTTCCTATGGTAACCAGAAGTCCCGATGGACCGAGGCAGCATCGCCCAATAGAAGCACAGTGCAGCCGCAAATCCAGGCCACATATGTGATTTACCTTTCCTAGAGGTTAGCCACATCTTTAAAAAAAATTAAAAGAACTAGGCAAAATTAATTTCAAAAATATATTTTACTTAACCCAATATGTCAATAGCCCCTTCAACATATAATCAATGTTTTAAAACTAGTGATGAGCTATATTCTATTCTTTTTTCCCACAGGAAGTCTACATCTGAAGTGTATCTTTCTCTTGTAGTTCAGTTTGGACCAGCCTTCTTTCAAGGGTTCAACAGCCACATTGGCTAGTGGCTACTGTACTAGCCACGGGAGGACCAGGTTTTCGTTCAGAGGTTGAGGTTCACCCCTGCCTTTCTCCCAGCACCAGAGAGCTTCCAGAGGCCATGATCTTAGCAACACAGTGAGGCAATCTAATCTCCAAGTAGATATTTGTAATCTAGAGAACACGATACCCATTTCAAGGGGCCCCTGCCCCGTCCAACACAACATCCACTTCTGGCCACATAAACAAAGAAGCCTGCAGGTTGTCCAAGGGGTCCTTTCCCAAGAGGTGGACCTCAAACATCATGCCACACCCCTTGTCAAGAAGAAAGTTATAAATCCTCAAGGCGTACATTACCCTAACACCACCCTACACACAGACTTTCTCCCAGCCGTCAGTGAACTCCACCCAGCCTATACACGCCCTGCCTCTCCCCAGAAGCTTATCGCGCTCATTGCTTGCCCAAAGCAAGACCGCAGACCCTTGAGGCCCTCAGACCCTGCGCTGTGTGTCATCATGGGTTCACCACCTCTTCAGTCACATCTGCTTACTGCTAGACAGAGATCATGATTAACTGAGCAGAGAGCCTCTGTTCAGCTGATGAATTCCCAACCCTGATGGCCACATCCCTAGTTAAGGTACCAGACATAGGATAGAGGCCCCTGATGGAGATTTATAACCGCTTCCCAGGTGGCCCTAGTGGTCAAGAGCCCACCTCCCAGTGCAGGAGGCATAAGAGACAAGGGGTTTGATCCCTGGCATAGCCACCCACTCCAGTATTCTGGGCTGGAGAATCCCATGGACAGATTAGCCTGGTGGGCTCCAGTCCACAAGGTCGCAAAGAGTCAGACACGACTGAAGCAAATGAACCCGCACGATGAGGAGGACCGCCCTTGCTTGTACTCGTTCTGCCAGGACCTAGCTCCTGAAATCTACTCATCATGGTTCAAAGGTCCTTCAGGGCCTTGGATGGAAAAAGATGGGGAAACGGCTGAGGCTAAAACCAGCTACGGAGGACCGCAGCTTCCGGTCCAAGATGGCAGAGTAGAAGGACATGCGTCCATCTCCTCCTGCCAGAACACTCATCAACAGGAGGACACTGGAACCCATGAAAACAAAACAGAAATAAAAAAGACCAGCTCAGGAAAAGAAATTCCAAAATTTTTCCCTGGATTTGTTCCCAGATAATCATTCAGCAGATTTAAAGTTTTTGTTTCTTCTTTTTAATCTTTAACCCCTGGTACACGATCTCTGACATTTAGTAGGTCTCAATTAACACATGGATGAAGGGACGTTCCTGGTGGTCCAGTGGTCAAGAATCTGCCTTCCCATGCAGGGAGCGAAGGTTCGCTGGCTGGTCACGGAGCTGAGATCCCACACGTCATCAGGGAGCTCAGCCCGCACACTGCAGCTGGAGAGGACCCTCGCACTGCAGCAAAGACCCAGCGCAGCCACAGAGAAAGTGTGAGCTTGTCACACAAGGAGGCAAATGCAACTGGCAGAGGAGGGCTCTGAGAGGTCTCCATGTTAGAAGCAAAGAAGGAATGATCCTCTACATGCAGTTCTCCAGCGTCCTGACCCTTCGCCCCCAGAGGCTGGGGTGGACAGCTGGATGGGTGACTCCTGAAGCCAGTTACTTCCCCCTGCCCATGCCAGGCCCAGGCAGCCCCACCACAGGTCTGGTCATTCCGGCCCAGCCCCGACCCCGAGGACCCTGACCCGGCCCCCTTCCCTGGGGCCAATCCCTCCCCCACGATCAGGCGTTCTCTTCAGGTCTGGCTCTCAGGGACTTCCTTTCCTGAGATTTGAGTTCAATCATATCTTTCACATTGTTTTATTAGGGGTTTTTTTTCCTGCATTTCCGTGTTTGAGATAGAAAGGGGTTCCAGGTTCCTCTGTTAAAGTAACCACAATAGACTCAAAATGGTCTCATACTAAGCCCCATATCAGCAAAGCAAACTTAACTAAATTTCTCTGCTCCCCCAGAAAAGGAAGCCCCGGTCAACCCAACGCTGCCTGCCTACTCAGCACGAGTTACCTGACTGGTATCCAAGACTCCCCTTTTCTCCTTATAAGGAAAACAACCCTGCTTTACCCAATCAGCAAGTGCCCAGTTTTGTCTTGTTTTTTTTATTTTTTTAATCACATAGCACAGGAATTTTTATTCAATATGTTGTAATTAACTGTGTGCTCAGTCGCTCAGTCATGGCCGACTCTTTGCAACCCCAGTTGGCAGACTGTAACCTGCCAGTCTCCTCTGTCCAGGGGATTTTCTAGGCAAGAATACTGGCGTGGGCTGCCATTTCCTTCTCCAGTAATAACTATAATGAAATGCAATCTGCAAAAAAATGAAACAAAAAGCAAATGCCCAGTTTAACTTCTTTGTCCCTACTCACGTTGCCCTGTAAAAATCTCTCACATTGTACAGCTCTTCAGAGCTCTTCTCTGTCTGCTAGATTAGATGCTGTCTGACTCATGAATCACTCAATAAAATCTATCGGATCACTAAATCATCTGTGGACATTTTTCTTGCGATATAGCTGAGTCTCCCATACTGACTTCCAGTGTTGCAGTTTTTGTTGCTGTTGTTCAGTCACTCAGTCATGTCTGACTCCCTGTGACCCCGTGGACTGCAGCACGCCAGGCTTCCCTGCCCTCCACCATGGACAGGAGTTTGCTCAAACACATGTCCATTGAGTCGTTGATGCCATCCAACCATCTCATCCTCTGCCTCCTTCTTCTTCTTCCACCTTCAGTCTTTCCCAGCATCAGGGTCTTTTCCAGTGAGTCAGCTCTTCCCATCAGGTGGCCACAGGATTGGAGCTTCAGCTGCAGCATCAGTCCTTCCAGTGAATATTCAGGGTTGGGTTAGGCTTATGCAAATCTGATTGCCCAAATTTCCTACTGAAAACCCTTCACTGATGCTCCACTTCCTTCAGAGTAGAGTCCAAAGAAGACATAGCATGACTCAAAAGGCCCTTCGTGACCCGACCTAGGTTGATTTCCTGGGTCGCTTCTCAAGCAACCCAGTCCTCACGCCCTTCACGCCAACACCCCTGAAATGTCTGCTGTGCGCCCCGAATCAGCCGTGGTCTCCTACACCTCCTCCTTTCACATATGCTACGTAGCTGCCTGGAACATTCTTCCCACTCCCCCAAATGTCATTTCTCACAGTAAGCAATTCCTCGCATCGACTCTGCAAGCTAGAGTCAATCCCCCACTTCCACGTTTCTGCTCTCCTAGTCCACCCCAATCTCTTCTCACTATATATTAGAATTATCTATCCTCATGAAATCTTTTTTTCATTTTCTCAGGAAACACTTGCCCCATCCACCAGGTTAAGCTTCCAGCAATCACTGTGTTCTATTAATACAAGACTCTGCCCAGAGACAAATTTTCCAGGAGGGTGACACACCAAGGCTTCAGGGCTCCTTACCTGCCAGGACTTTCCCGAGGCCCTAGGAAGGTCATAGCTATGTGCTCACATCATCAGACGTCTCTTTGTAAAGTTACAGAAAGAAGGTATTTTTCGCCACAATCAGTTAAAGTCACTGCCTCTTTCCACCTTGATTCCCTGCATCCCCTTACCCTTCTGCAGCTTAGAGTGGCTGCTGGCAGTGCGAGACCCAGCTAAGGAGAGGTTGAGGTGGGAAAGCACTCTGCTTGGGTTTATTGCATCTGTTTTTATGATTTCTAAATAGCCTGGCATTTAGTTCAGTTATTGGTAGTCATCCCAGTGCTTCCCAGGTGGCGCCAGTGGTGAAGAACCCACCTGCCAGTGCAGGAGACATAAGAGACGCTGGTTCAATCCCTGGGCGGGGAAGATCCCATGAAGGAGGGCGTGGCAACAGACCCCAGTATTCTCGCCTGGAGACTCCCACGGACAGAGAAGCCTGGTGGGCTACAGTCCATAGCGTCACGAAGAGTTGGACACGACTGTAGCGACCTGGCACACACTGGTAGTCATCGAGTGGAGAACAGCTTTCAGGAGCCCGCTCTTCCAGCATTAGGCAAGGCAGCGTGGGGTCAGAACTCAGAGGACCTCACTCTGTGGCCACAGCACTCAGATGCACACGGGTCTGAAATGGACAGAGAATGTTGTCACAGAAACCACTTCCAGTCGTCAGGGTAACTGGTACAAATGCCGTACCGCTGTTTTCTTTTTTGTAATGCATTGGTATTTGTCACTGATGGAACATCATTGATTTGTTGTGGTTTATTTTCTCATCCATCCCAATAAATCATTTTCTGTGTGTAATCGTGTGTTCTTTTTCTTTTTCTTTTTTTTTTTTCAGCCACACCTAGCAGCTTGCAGGATCTTAGTTCCCCAACCAAGGATTGAATCTGTGCCTTCGGCAAGGAAAGCTGCACGTCTTGACCAGCAGGGAATTCCCTAGTGTTCTTTTTCTTAGTGAACTCCCCCAAAGATAAACTCTCCACGTCCCTGGAAGCTTGAACTTGTCCCTACAGCTATCCGTCCCTGCCACAGCTGGCCCACATTCTCTAGGAAATCTGAAATTGGGATTTTTGCATTACGGAGCTGTAACAGGTAAACTCAAAAGCCATGAGGTGACCATGTATCTCTTCGTGGATGAAGTCCTAGAGGAAGCCGGTGGCAGAGGGGCCGGAAGGCAAGAGCTCTGCCTACTTCCCTGCCTGTCGGTCTTCCTTGTCCCTTCCAATAGGGTCCATTTCAATTTTCTCCTGATGCATGAAAGTCACCCCCAAAGTTAGCAGCTTAAAAGAACAAGCATTCATTATCTCACAATTTCTGCAGGTTGAGTGTTCCTGGGTAGCTGAGCCTAGTGGTTCTACTCAGGGTTCCTCATAAGGCTGCAGTCAAGGTGTCAGCCAGAATCCTTGTACAACCCTGGTGGGAAGGGAAATCTGCACAGCCATTACAGAAAGCAGTATGGTGCTTCCTCAAAAAATCAAAACTAGAAATACATTCTGATGCAGCAGTCCTACTTCTGGGTATATATCCGAAGGAAATAATGTCAGAAATACTTGCAGTCTCATATTTATTTCAGCATTATCCACAATATCCAAGAAATGAAAACTACGTAAGTGTCAACAAATGAATGGATAAAGAGAATGTTATATACATGGATATACGTGTGTATGTATAGGTACACACACACACGTGTGGAATGTCATTCAGCCTTAAAAATAAGGAAATCCTGCCATTTGCAATAACCTATATGAACCTGAAGGATACTGTCCTGAACGAGATAAGCCAGACACAGAAAAACAAATACCATGGGGTCCCACTTACATGCGGAATCTATAAGACCAGACTCGTAGCCGCAGAGAGTAGGATGCTGGCTACCACAAGCTAGAGCAAGCAGAGAATGGGAGATGTTGGTCAAGGCACACAAAGCTGCAGTTATGCAAGGCAAATCGGCTCTACAGACCGCGCTACCGGTGCTCAGGCGCTCAGGCGTGTCTGACTCTGGGCGACCACTGAATGGTCGCCTGCCAGGCTCCTCTGTCCATGGGATCCTCCAGGCAAGAATACTGGAGTGGGGTGCCATGTCCTTCTCCAGGGGATCTTCCGACCCAGGCCAAACCCACATCTCTCTCATCTCCTGCACTGGCAGGCAGGTTCTTTCCCACTAGCGTCGCCAGGGATCCCCAGTGTGTGTATGTGTATATTGTGTGAGATGATGATTATGTTAATTAGCTTGATTTGGTGATTATTTCACAGTGTATAGGTATATCACATTGTTGGGACTGCTCCAGTGGTGAAGGCTTTGCCCTTGCACTGCTATGGATCTAGGTTCGATCCCTGGTAAGGGAACTAAGATCCCACAAGCTGCCTGAGAAACAAAACAAATCATCAAGTTATAATCTTAAATGCAACCAATTTTTAATTGTCGATTGTACCTCCATAAAGCTGGAGGAGAATGACGTCATCAAGAGCTGCAGTCAGCCCCAAGACTGGAGCAGGCGGCTCGCTCACCTGGCCGTCAGCGGGCGGCCTTGGTTCCCTGCCGAGCAGACCTGAGTGTTCTCACAACAGGTGCCTGGACTCAGAGTCAGCAATCCAGGAGCAAGAGGAGGCCCCGGGACCGCTTATGATCGCTGCGGTTGGAACTGTGTCCTTCCCTGAATTCTCAGTGAAGTCCTACCCCTCAGCACCTCAGACTGTGACCTCATTTCGAGATGAGGTCTTTATGGAAGAGCTCACACTAAATTAGGTCATCACAGGGACACTGCTGTGTTTAGGGTAGGTGACTGGGGCTTCCCGGGGGTCCAGGGGCTAAGACTCTGCTCCCGGTGCAGGGGGCCCGGGTTCAGTCCCTGCTCAGGAAGCTGCAACTGGAGCTCGAAGATCCAGCATGACCACCACAGCCAGATACATAAACACTTTTAAAGATAACAGAATGAAATAGATAACCAACAAGGACCTACTGCATAGTAAAAGGAACTCTATTCAGGGTTCTGTAATAACTTAAATGGGAAAGAATTTGAAAAAAAATAGGTACATGTATATGTATACTTGATTCACTTTACCACACACCGGAAACTAGCACGACTTGCTTAACTGACTATGCTGCAATATAAAATTTAAAAGTTTTAAATAAATAAAATAAAGTGAGGCAATTAAGGTGGGTGTTAATTCAATGTGATTCATGTCCTTATAAAAGGGGGCAACTTTTTAAAATCTATTTATTTTTAATTGGAGAATAAACACTTTACAATATCACATTGGTTTCTGCCATACGTCAGCATGAATCAGCCAGAGGCATCCATTCATTCCCTCCCACCTGAACCTCCCTCCCACCTCCCACCCCACCCACCCCTCCGGGTTGTCACAGAGAGCCGGATTTCAGCTCCCTCCGTCAGACAGCAAATCCTCACCGGCTGATTTTACTTACAATGATGTACATGTTTCCACGCTACTATCTTAAGTCGTCCCACCCTCGCCTTCCCCCACTGTGTCCGCAAGTCTGTTCTTAATGTCCGCACCCCCTTTGCTTCACAAATAGGTTGTGAACCGCAAATAGGTTCATCAGTAAAGACTCAGAGGGGGAAAAAAAAGAACAAAAGATTTGACACCAAGGAGTTTGGCTCAGATGGAAAAGAACCCGCCCACAATGCTGGAGACCTGGGTTTGATCGATGGGTTGGGAAGGACCGCTGGAGAAGGACATGGCAACCCGCTCCAGTGTCCTTGCCTGGAGAATCCCGTGGACAGGGGCTACAGTCTGTGGGGTCTCGAAGAGTCAGACGTGACTGGGCGACTCTGCACAACCACGCCTTTCCTCACCTTTCCTCTGAAAGGGCTTGGCGGAACGCTTTCAGTAATCTTGGGATTCTTAAGGCATGAGCCACCACCTGTTTATATGGTCCTGTGATGAAGGTTTCCTTGTTTCAAAAAAAAAAAGTAGGGAACTTTGGACCCAGACATGAATAAAGGAAAACTGCCGTGAGACAGTGAAGGCAGAGATGGGGAGCAGCCCAGGGAGAAGGGTGGCCCGCCGGCCACCGCGGCAAAGCGAGAGCTCCTCTCACACCCCCAGCAGGGAGCAATGCCCACACCCAGGTCTCAGCCCCTCTGGCCTCTCCAAAGCCACGAGACAACGCCCTCTTGCTTCTCAGTCTCCGTCACCCCTTAGAGCAACCCCGAGGCTGATGCAGCGCCCCCAGCCCCGAAGACGCACATCGCCACTGCTCCCGCTTCCCGCAGCCCCGGAGTGAGTCAGCCTAGGTCCAGCCCAGGCTCCGGGTGGGGGGATTAGGCCTACCCTCTTGAAAGGAGGACTCTCAGGACTTGTGTACCTGCTTCAAAACCACCACCAGTCCTGTGGAATACCTCTGGGATCTGATGATAAATTCGCCTCTTTTGTTTAAGAGGGCTCAGATTGGATTCTCCAGGCCTGCACTTAAATGTCTATTGTTATTCATTTTTATTGGAATGTAGTTGATTTACAACATTGTTTCTGCTGTACAGCAAAGTGAATGAATTCTATATATGCGTGCATATAAATATATATATATATATATATACACACACGTGTGTGTATGCGTGCTAAGTCACTTCAGTTGTGTCCAGCTGTTTGAGACCCCATGGACTATAGCCCACCAGGCTCCTCTCGATTCTCCAGGAAAGAATACTGGAATGGGCTGCCATGCCCTCCTCCAGGATATACATATATATACACTCTTTAAAATTCTTTTCCCCATATAGGTCA
The DNA here is from genome assembly GCA_007570785.1 of Antilocapra americana. NCBI lineage: Eukaryota > Metazoa > Chordata > Mammalia > Artiodactyla > Antilocapridae > Antilocapra > Antilocapra americana. Next base: position 732,645 of record ML663051.1, on the reverse strand, counting down.
TTACAGAGGACGGGGTGGAGCTCCCTGTGCTATACAGAAGGCCCTGATTAGCATCTATTTTATATATGGCAGCGTGTACATGCGCTTAAGAAGGTATTTATCTGTCACTCCTCTCTAATAAGCTTTTAAGGTTGAAGGTTGTAACTGTCTCCCAGAAATATAATCTAGGGCTGAGAATATTTGTTCCAAAAGTTGATGAACTGTGTTGGAACAGCCACACATCTCACGTGTGTAGGACTCAAGACTCACACTGCACTTTCCCTGAAACCTGAGAGCACGTGACAGCGAGGTTGTGAAGTTTCTAAAAGCATGAGAAGTTAGGGTTTTCTCTACTAAAGACGTATTTAGTAGATAACTAGCTGATACCTGGCTTTTTGCCCTTACATAAGTATACTGAACTTTCTATAGAACTTCACACACTCACATCTTCCCCACACATACATGGTCTACTCAGTATCTGACGCTGGACCAAGTCTTGGAGGTAACGTGGTAAGTAAGAAAGTCCCTGTCCTCACGGAATATATAGTCTCGCATGAAAACCCTTGTCAGGCTGTGCCCCAATGACCCTGCCTGGCTCCCTCCACCTGAAACCATCCACCGCTTCATCTCGGGCCTCACTGAGCAGCCCCGTTTTCTGGGTTCTGGATGGAATATTGAGACCAAGAGCCCCTGTCTTCAAGAAGTGGCTTCTAGAGGGGGCCAGATGGTCAGAGAAACACAGTTCTCTGAAGTTTTATTTTAAAGTTCCGTGAATACTTTTTCCCCTCGAACGCTGCAGGGGATCTGGGCCAAGGACTGTGAGTGGGTGAAAAGGAATAGAGAAATGAAAAACTAAAAATGACAAACAAGGGAAGCGATGATACATTCTCACTTCAGAAATAACCGAGAAGAGATTGCAGGGCGGGGTTGGTGTAGGTGTATGCAAATGATATGTAAATATGATATCCACGCCAGCTCAAATTGTTACAGTCCTTTTATTGCACGTAGCTGAGTGTTGGTCCCTGGAAATGTTCTCCTGGGACTTAAGGTGCAAATCTATTGACTGTAACCTCACCCTCAGTGGCTATTTAATCAGGTGATTGAGTTGAAACATTTCTTCCCCATCTGGCCCTTAACATCTCTTTTTACACGACTGAGTTAGATGTGTAATCTTCAGAGTTTCTTCTGTGTTTATATATGGTCTCTGAACAGTCATCAATTTCTTTGTCCTCAGTATTTCCAAAGAAACTACCCCAGGATCTTAACATTTCTTGAAAGGTTACATCATGGTGAATAGGCAGGAGGATTAAAAGAGAGGATAGGAAAAGAAAGCTGTGGGGAAGACTCAGCCATAAAAGGAAGTATAAGCGAAGATACACACACAGAGATGAGCCTGACAAAACGCTTGCAGAGAATCCCCCCACAGCTCCCTAGGAGCCACAGAGGCGCCAGGAGTCATCTGTTCCCCCCAGCAGGGGCGCGGGCCATGGTGCTAGGTACATATTGGGCTTCCCAGGTGGAGCAGTGCCCGTGGAGGAGATGAGGGAGACTCGGGTTCAATCTCTGGGTCAGGAAGAGCCCCTGGAGAAGAGAACGGCAACCCACTCCAGTACTCTTGCCCAGAGAATCCCACGGACAGAGGAGCCTGGCGGGCTGCAGTCCACGCGGTCGCAAGAGTCGACACGACTGAGCGACTTTTACAGCACATCCTGCGTCAGTGTTTGGAATAAACATATAGAACACAGAGCGTGCAAACGCCTTGACCCCTGCCCTTCAAGGTGCCTAGAGTTTGGCTGAAGAGGCAACACTGCCACGCGTTTAGTCATGTTCCAAATGAGCTTAAGGTAGTTCATAAACCAAGGGCTGAGTGCATGTCCATGGCGAAAATGCCATAGGACTTCAGAAGAAAGGAATATGGCTTTCAGTTCAGGTGGTCTAAAGGAGGGGGATTTTTAAGCTTATTGTTTACACAAATGTTGAAGATACTTTCCATTTGTAGGTATTATAAAATACTGGCTATCTTCCCCATGGAGGGGGAGAATCTTAAATTGTGCACTTAAATATAGGAAAGCTGCATCTTAATTGGAGAAAAAAGAAGACTACTCTAAGCTTAAGGAACCAGAAGACAGGAAGTAGAGCAGAGCATCACATGCAACAGCTGAACGGGTGGAGGACCAAAGTAGTCCACACAGAGAAGCACGGCAGACAGAGCTGAAAGGGCCAGCCAGGAGAGCAGGCAGCTAAAACCGTGTTTCTGAAAACCGCCATCCTCAGCATCTTCAGTCCTTGAGGCTGTAATCAGGCCACATTGACACTGGTGGCTGTTTGTGACTGAGGGAAAAACTGTTTCGTTGTCATCAGCTCTCAGAGGCTCTCTCCAGCTACTTCCCAGATGCAGCACCATCCCAGGAATGAAGCACGTTAGCACCAGTGAGCATTATTTGCGGGAAGGCTGGCAACCCGCTGGCTAGAAGAGGTGAGGGGTGAGGGGTGATGTGAGTGCGAAGGGAGCTGGAGGTAGGAGGGCAGGGTGACAGACTATGAGAAAGGGGTGGGGAGGCGCGCCTGAGAGGTGATCTTTAGGAAGCAGAGAGAGGCTCACTCAGACCAACTCCTTGCCGCCTGCGGTATGCAGCCTGGGTCATTTCAGCACCCGGGCGACCGGACAGCGCTTCCTCCAGGCCACTCAGAAGCTGTAGGAGGTGTCTGGTTCCAGTTGTACCTCAGATCGACCTTTTTCTTCTTCATTCTGATCATAATTACCAGTCAGCCATTCTCCAATCTTCGGCTGGCTACTGTCATGGATTTCTGACACCTCCTTGGAGATACCAGCTTTTACTATCCCAAGGAAAATCTAGTCCACTATGATGGAATCAGATGGGTTACCCTTCTTGTCTTTGTTTCCATTCAGACCAAACTATATTTGGAAATTAGTGAATCTAAATTGCAATCTATGGTCAATTAAGTTCTCATTAGTTAGAGGCATACTTTGTGCCAGGCACCAAACCAGTCTACATACTTTATGTGCTGTATTTCATTTGGTTCTTTGACATTCTTGCGAGCAAGAATCTTCAACCCTACTTTACATATGAGGAACCTGGAAGTCAAAGACACAATGTAATTTTTCCAAGGCTACACAATATAATACATATCAGAGCCAGGATTTAAGCCTGGTTTAAGTTATTTTCAAGGCCACATTAGCGTGGACCACAGAATTTTAGGTGAAACAAAAGTTAACAAATTTATCTTAATAGTTATATTGTTAATTTGCACATTAGGCGTGCAATGTGGCAGTCCAGAGGTTAGGATGCTGTGCGTACACTGAAGAAGGCCTGGGTTTGATCCCTGGTCAGGGAACTAAGATCCACAAGCCTCATGGCATAGCCAATTTAAAAAAAAAAAAATGTTTTTCCTATGTTAATTTGATGAGTTCCTAGAGTCCTTTGTACTCAGTTCCTACCAGGTACCCATTCCTGCTTCCTTCAGATATCAGCAAGGATTTATCTAAGACAAAGAAACCACATGCAATTTCTTGTAAATGAAAGATCTTTAACTGATAGATATCAAGTGAATTAAAACATAAATTCCTACACAAATGTATGAACAAGTTAACAATGCTGCTGCTGCTAAGTCGCTTCAGTCGTGTCCGACTCTGTGCAGCCCCATAGACGGCAGCCCCCCAGGCTCCCCCATCCCTGGGATTCTCCAGGCAAGAACACTGGAGTGGGGTGCCATGGCCTTCTCCGAAGTTAACAATAGGCATTTATAGAAATGGATTTGAATATGTAGAAAAGAGAAAAAATACTCAAAGTGTAGTAAGAGAAAGCTTTCATTTTTTTCTCCATAGACAAAACAGTTCAAATATAGACACAAAATCCATCCAGGTCACACTTTTTGACCCTCCATTTACACAGTGGATTAAGCAGTCATTCCTGGCTCTCCGGCCAGTCTGAGCCCAGTGTCACAAGCCCAGTAACCGTTCCTACTCCTTCACCTTTGCCTGTCTCAAAGTACAGAGGTTTAAGAAGCCAGATACTCTTTCCCTCACTTTTGTGGTTAGAGGCGACCTTGTGATCTACTTCCGGCCAATGAGCTTTCAGGATAAATTAGCTAGCTGGCTTCTGGGGAAGATATTTCTTAACTGAATAAAAGAAGTCTACCACCAATTTATTACTAATTAAAGAATAAATAGCCTCATCACTTAGAGTAACTTGCTTGAGTTTTTTCTGTCATTTATGACTGGGCAAATGTAATACAGTTGACCCTTAAACAACATGTGTATGAGCTGTGTAGATCCACTTATATTCAGATGTTTTTTAATAAGTAAGTACTACAGTAACACAAGACCTGTGATTGTTTGAATCCACAGATGCAGAGCCATGGATACAGAAACCTGTGAAGTTAGAGTTGAATTTTCAGCTGCGCAGACAGCAGGCACCCCAAACCCCTGTGTTGCTCAAAAGTAAACTGTTCACTCATTTAATAATTCCATTTAATTCAGTAGGTTGTGTTCTTAAGCCCCAATTAAGAACTAGGCCCTCTTCTCTTCAACCTCTTCCTCTAAATTTGCATGCTCTGACATGACCTTACTCTTCTTGGTCTCTTTACTTCCTGGAAAATAGTTGGTCGCTCCTCTCCTCTGCTTTACATTCTGTAGGTCTATAAAAGGGCTTCCCAGGTGGCGCTAGTGGTAAAGAATGCACCTGATGATGTAGGAGACATAAGAGACGTGGGTTTAATCCCCTGGAGGAGGACATGGCAACCCACTCCAGTAGTCTCGCTGAGAGAATTCCATAAACAGAGGAGGCTGGTGAGCTAGAATCCATGCATCTGAGCACAAGGTCTGTAAGAAAACGTCTGCTTGATTGATTCTATTTCAAAACAGAGAAGGAAGACAATTAGAGTTTATCCGCCTTTTGCAAACATTGTCTCATGTGAATCTTCACCATCACCCTTTGAGGTAAGTATTTTATCCCTGTTTTGTAAAGATAACTGACTCAAGGTTTTACAATTTGTAAAAGTGATGAATCTAGGTTGCCTTAACCTGTTTAATAATTGCAAAAGTCGTGCTCTTTCTACCTCGTTCTCTCCTCCCTACTCGCACTTGCGTGTAGATCGGTCCCTTCGGGCTGAGGCAGCTTGGACAACCTACACAGCCCACAAATGTACTTCCATTTCCCTCTCTGTATTTGTGTAATTTACAGTCAGCACTTGGTTACCAGCATCTGTGGGGAGAGAGCAATCACAGACTTACCAAACATAACTCATGTTTGTCTCAGAGACCCACAAGGTAATTTGCTTTTACAGCAGATTTTCCCCCAATCATGTTTTCCTCAAGCTAACACTAAGATAAATTTGAACTTTCTAAATGCCCAGCAATGGCAGGATAAAAGAGGCTGAGTTGAGAAAGGCAAACCCCTGGTAGGATTAGAAACGACAGGAGCTTGAGAAGTAATGCCCATGTGGAAAGCTGGCCACACAACGGTGCCCTCAGGCTGTGTGTGAGTCTACCAGAGCTGCTGTGAAACACACCACAGGCTCAGTCGCCTAAACAACAGACATGTATCTCCTGACAGTTTGGGAAGCTAGACATCTAAAGCCTGAGTGCCACCGGTTGGTTTCTGGTGAAGCCTCTCCTGCTGGCCTGCAGACAGTCACCTTCTTGTCACATCCTCACACGGCCTCTGCTGCATCTGCAGACACACAGGGAGGAAAAGAGAGATCTGGGGCCTCTTCCTCTTCCTCAAAAACGCCATTCCTGGGAATTCCCTGGTGGTCCAGTGGTTAGGAGTCTGCACTTCCACTGCAGGCGGGGAGCAGGTTCGATCTCTGGTCAGGGAACTAAGATCCAGCATATTGCCCAGAGTGGCCAAAAAATAACAAATAAATAAGAAACACCACTCCAATCGGATTAGGGCACTATCCTTATGAATTATTTTAACCTGGGTCCTTGACTATCTCCCTAATCACACTATCTCCATATAGAGGATTAAGGCTTCGATATATGATTTGGGTGAGGGGAGCGCACAACACAGACCCTGAGCTTGGAAATTAACATGAGTCAACAGAACATGAAGAAGATAATGAAGGAAATGAGGGAGAAGAAGAGGAAAAAAGAAGCAGTAGCTGTATTTTACTGAGCATCTGCTATGTGCTATAGGAGGTGGTCTCATACGTAATGTCATTTAATTCTCAGGACAAGCATGGAAGTCAGATACCATTTCCCCTCCGTTTCATTTTTTATTATTATAGTAAATTACACATGACAGTGAAAGAAGGTGAAAAAGTTGGCTTAAAGCTCAACATTCAGAAAACTAAGATCATGGCATCCGGTCCCATCACTTCTTGGGAAATAGATGGGGAAACAGTGGAAACAGTGAGACAGTATTTTTGAGGGGCTCCAAAATCACTGCAGATGGTGACTGCAGCCATGAAATTAAAAGATGCTTACTCCTTGGAAGAAAAGTTATGACCAACCTAGACAGCATATTACAAGGCAGAGACATTACTTGGTCAACAAAGGTCCGTCTAGTCAAGGCTATGGTTTTTCCAGTAGTCATGTATGGATGTGGGAGTTGGACTATAAAGAAAGCTGAGCACCAAAGAATTGATGCTTTTTGAACAGTGGTGTAGAGTCCCTTGGACTACAAGGAGATCCAACTAGTCCATCCTAAAGGAAATCAGTCCTAGGTGTTCATTGGAAGGACTGATGTTGAAGCTGAAGCTCCAATACTTAGGCCACCTGATGTGAAGAAGTGACTCATTTGAAAAGCCCCTGATGCTGGGAAAGATTGAAGGCAGGAGGAGAAGGGGACGCCAGAGGATGAAATGGTTGGATGGCCTCAATGGACATGAGTTTGAGTCAACTCCAGGAGTTGGTGGGGGACAGGGAGGCCTGGCGTGCTGCAGTCCATGGGGTCGCAGAGAGTTGGACACGACTGAGAGACTCAACTGAATTGAACACATAACATAAAATTTACCACTTTAATAATTTTTAATTGTAAAGTTCAGTGGCATTAAGTACACTCAGAATGTTGTACAAGCATCATCACTGCCCATTTCTGACCTTTTTCATCATCGCAAGCAGAAACTCTGTATTTATGAAATAATAACTCCCATCTCCCCCTTTTCCAAGCCCATGTTAACTTTCTAAATCTATAAATTTGCCTCTTCTAAGCACCTCACATAAGTGGGATTATATAATATTTGCCTTTTTGTATCTGGCTCATTTCATTTAACTTAAACTTTCAAGGCTCATTGACATGGGGACTTCCTGGAGGCCCAGGGTGAAGACTTCACCTTCCAATGCAGGGTGCAGGTTCGATCCCAGGTCAGGGAGCCAAAATCCCACATGCCTCAGGGCCAAAAAGCCCAAAAGATAAAACAGAAATGATACTGTAACAAGTTCAGGAGAGACTTTCAAATACTGAGAAAGAAAGACTCATTTGCGCTGCTGCATGCGTCAGAATGTCACCCTTTTTCTGCCTGAATAATATTCTACTCTGTGTATATTCTACTCTGTATATTCCACGTTGTGCTCACCCATTCATCTGTTGGTGGATATCTGAGTTGTTTCCGCCTTTTACTTGTTCTGAATAAGACTGCTAGAAACACTGGTGTACAAGGGTCTATTGGGGTCTCTGTGCTATGAATTATGGCCCCCTTGAAAGTTAGAGTTTGAAAAATTAACCTCCAGAATTTTAGAATATTACTGTATTTTGAGATAGGACTTTCAAGGGGTTTATTAAGGCAAAATAGGTCATGTGGATGGGCCTGATCTAATATGACTCATGTCCTTGTAAGGAGAAGAGATTAAGATTACAGAAACACCCAGAGGAAAGAATGTAAGGACCCAGAGAGAAAGCAGCCATCTGCAAGGCAAGGGGAATCTCAGGAGAAATCAGCTCTAACCGCTCCTTTATCGCGGATCCTACCCTCTAGAACCTGGGCTTTTTCTGTTGGCTTGCTCTGAATTGGCTGCACTAAGTCTTGGCTGCTGCTTGCTCACTGGCCTGCTCCAGTTGCAGTGAGCAGGACTACTTCCTAGCTGCAGCAGCGGCCTCTCACTGCAGTGGCCTCCCTGTGGCCAAGTACTGGCTCGAGAGTTGGACTATAAAGAAAGCTGAGCACCGAAGAATTGATGCTTTTGAACTGTGGTGTTGGAGAAGACTCTTGAGAGTCCTTTGGACTACAAGGAGATCCAACCAGTCCATCCTAAAGGAGAGCAGTCCTGGGTGTTCATTGGAAGGTTTGATGTTGAAGCTGAAACTCCAATACTTTAGCTATCTCATGCAAAGAGCTGACTCACTTGAAAAGACCGCGATGCTAGGTAAGACTGGGGGCAGGAGGAGAAGGGGGCAGCAGAGGGTGAGATGGCTGGATGGCATCACTGACTCGATGGCCATGGGTTTGGGTGGACTCCGGGAGTTGGTGGTGGACAGGGAGGCCTGGTGCGCTGCAGTTCATGGGGTTGCAAAGAGTCCGACACGACTGAGCGACTGAACTGAACTGATTATCTAAGAATTCATAACTGTACTGAAATACAGAGATATAGACTCGCTAAGAAAAGCTACTCAAAACTCGGAAATAACGGGAACGGGGAGCAGCATGCCCTTTCAGGGTCATCCTATGGCCTTGTTCAGTAAGCCCGCCCAGTGCTCGATTCAGGAACACGAACCTGGTCAGACTCATCGCTCACTATTGATCAAAGGCTTCAGACTTAGTGAAGTCGCTTGTTGACATACAGATTCTCCCCCATGGAAATGCGAACACCTGTCTTATGGGAGAGGCAGCCCCACAGCTCGCAGCTCAGCCGGCCGCCTTGCGGCGCGAGAGCCACTGGGTCTCTGGCCCGACAACCTTTCTCTAGTTTTCTCTTTCAAGTTAATAGAATCTCTTTCATTGACCTTGTCAAGCTCTTTGCCTAAAGACATTCATCCTCTCAGACGCTCTTTGGACCCAGCACTGCACCTCCCTGTTTTCCTGTTGATAAATTGGGCAGACACTTTGGTGTCTGTTTCTCTTTTGTTTGGATGGGTGGGTTGTGAAGACATTATGCAAGATGGGATGAGCTGGAGAAAGAGACAGATACAACCTCACTTACACAGTCGTCACTGACATAGTCAAATTCATAAAAGCAGAGAGCATGATAAATTAATACCCATTTGCCTATCATCCAAGTTCAACGATTAACAAGTTATAGCATCTCTACCATCACCACTCCTCCTGCTCAATTTTTTGACCTTTTTAATACAATTTATTTTATATTTATAATGTATTTTACTATAAATTTTAAAGTGACAAGAATAATACAGAAACTCTAGGCAACGCAGGAGACACTAGAGAAGCAGTTTTGACCCCTGGGTCGGGAAGATGAGCCTGGTGGGCTGCAGCCCATGGGGTCACAAGAGTCGGACACGACCGAGCACACACACAGTAGGGCTGCAGAGTCGGATACGATCAAAGCGACTAAGCCTGAGCACGAGCATGCGCCTTTTATGTCACCAGTTGTTTGCATTTTGCCCCATTTATATATATACGTACATAATAAATACATAGAATACTCTTATCTGAATCTGTATAAATTTTCTTCCAAACCATTTATTGCTAAATATTTTAGTAAGCAGTTCCTGAGACTAGCTCACTGTCTTACTTAGCCTCGACAGAATCAAAACTGGGACGTTTTATAGTTACATAACACTATTATTTAATAAACATTCATGTTCAATTCTTGTGAATACTCTCCAAAATGTACTTTATATTTATCCCCATACACCCATCCAGAAAATTTTATAAAGAAAATGACAATGTCCTGTCATTAACTGCAATCCATGGGATTTCCCAGGCAAGACTACTGGAGTGGGCTGCCATTCCCTTCTCTACACTAACTGGTGGGAAGTGTCCAAATGTGGCCCTTTTTTGCCATTGCTGCCTAGACTCTGCGGGTCCCCAAGCATGCGCTTGCGCTTCCCCTTGGATGATCCAGGCCTGACTCAGAGCAGAGTGGAACCACTGCATCTCGGCTGAGAGCCGCTGGGTCATGAGCTCAGTGCTTCTCTTCAGCTCAAACGCTCTGATTCCAGAACCTCCACCCCGCCCTTGAGCCTTCAAGGGACAGGCTGAGGGGAGCAGTGTCAGCTGACAAGGAGGAGGCCCTCTCCCCAGCACCCACAAAACATAGTCGGGGGGAAGCCACGCCTGGGAGCTGGTCCACGTGCGGTTTTGCTGCTGGTCAACCATTCCCTTGGCTCCTCCTTACACCCACTGGCATTTCCTGTGCTTAAACACTAGCTTCACTTCTGAAAATACAGGGTTTTTAAATGCTAATAATAATAAACTACCCATTCCGTTAACAAGGCTCCCAGCGCCTCCTTAGGTGAGTCCCTGGTGGCTGAAGCCAGGGGAGCTTCCTAGAGAGGGTCAGGTCCCAGGATACTTGTCCCTGTGTCCCCAAACCCTCAGGGCTCCATCATAGCTGGGACACAGGAACAGCCAGAAAAGGGACTCAGCCCGGCCTGACCCGACCCTAGACTCACTCCCGTGGAGCTCAGCATCACCGACTCGTCCTCTAGGGCTGGCGCCCAGCACAGTCCCTCAGCGTCCAGCAAAGGTCCCCTGGGTCCTGTAGAAGAATAGCTGGGAGAACTGGCCTCCAGATTCCAGCAAGCCCCCAAGGGGGCAAGATAAGGTCTCTTCACCCAGAATTCAGAGTCCAGGGAGGAGGCAGGATGGCTCCCACCTCTCCTACTGAGTCTCCCTGCAGCCAATATGGAACCATGAGTGTCAGCCCCTCAAGGAGACCCTAACCTCCCTCTGCCTCAGGACCAAAGCAAGTGGCCAAACTCTGCAGGGGGTCAACCCTTCTGCCCTGAGACTGGCCCTCCCGGGGCCCCAGGAGAGGATGTGGACCCCGTGTGTCAGGGCCTCCCAGGGCTCTGAGCCTCCACAGCACCTGGGATCATGAGAGGGCAGAGCCAGCCTGATAAACCCGGAGGACCGGAGGTGTCCTCAGCTTCAGTCCTGAGGGTGCTCTCTGTTCACCTGAGCCGTGGGCCCCGCCATCAGCTCTGACTCCAGAGCAGCTCTAGAGAGAACCCCAGAGACATGGGCTGGATTGGAAGTGAGCCTCGAACGCCCCCACGGGCCTGGTGGGGGCACCCTGTGTGCCCCCTGGAGGCGTGCCAGGAGGGGAGCGCCGTCCGCTCAGGTGGGCGGTTGTCCCTCAGAAGTCCTACTGAGTCCCCCACCAGAGCTGGTTCAGAGGGCAGAGGTCGCCTGTTCTCTTCTCCTTCCTCTCCCCCCAAATCTGGATGCACCCCATCCCCTCCTCTGCCAGCCTGTAAGGATTTCCTGAGACCCCACTGCATTCAGGGGTCCCCAGAACCCTCATCCAGCTCCCCGTGTTCGTAATGTAACTGGGGTGAGGGGAAAGCTAGCGCACATCAGGTGTGTACCCTGCTTCCGGACGTGTGCCAAGTCACTGATTCACACTGTCCTCCTCCCTCCAGGACCTGAGGAGACTGAGGCTCCACAGCGTCGAGTCGCCCTCAGACACCAGGCCCCCCGGCTCTTCTCTCGCACGTTCTGCCCAGTGACTGTTTGCCGAGGTGGTGAGCTCCCACTCCAGGCTGCCACCTGTTCCCACTCCTCCCTCGACCTCCACCTTCCTCAGTTTTCAGGGTCCAGCCCCGTGCCCCCTCTCCGAAGCCCCCACGGTCGCGCCAATGCTTCCCCCTGCCGAGTGGGCACCACCCAACTTCACTCCCAGGTCACGGGGGTCAGTCTCTCTCAGCAGTATTTCAAGATCCTGAATGACCAAGGCCTGGCTTTATGCTATTTTGAACAGTTGTTTAAACACTTTTGAACAAAGGGGATGGTTCAAATAGCTTTTGGTATCAGTCATTGTTCAAATGTTTGCTATTCACTCGATACAAAACTTAGAACAACCCCTGCTTTCAGAAGTTACAGTGTGATGGGGGGGCGGGGGGAATAACCTAGTGGCGGTGGTGGGGGGGGACATGGAAACATTGGCAAAGCCCTGTTAAACAATACATCTGTGTGAGTCAAGTTCACCTGCCAGATTATCACAGCACACAGAAAGGGAATTCAGCTGGATGAGGGGAGGCTGGCTAGCGGGGCTGCGGGAGGACTTTGCAGGCTTCATGGAGGACATCTGGGGGCTCTTCACTAGCTGAGACCCGCAGGGTGCACCTCTGAGGCTCAGTCAAGGTCATCGTCATGAGAACTATTGATAGATGTGCCTCCGCAGGACTCAAGCGTTCACCTGGGACTTGGGACAGGAGCAGCCGATTCGCAGGGAGCACAGTCCGTCTGGACCGGGGGAAGATGTTAAGATGTGCGCAGCGGGAGAGGAGGACCAGAAACCTCCCTTACTGGAAAGCAGGATGAAGTTCAGCCTAAGCACAGTGCTGAACGTGATGCTTTGTGGGGGCTAGGTGGGGCAGGAATCAGGCTGTCCTCCCAGGAGAGAAAAAGGAAAATGGTGATTTTCTTTGTGGATCAGAGACTCACAGATGTCTGGATCTGGACAAAAGTAAACCCCTAAAGTGAGAAAGTTAGAAAGGGAGGCGTGCATATGAAAAATACATGGGGCATCAGGTGGAGAAATAGGAGCCCCGGGCAGGAGGCGGACTGCGCAGGTTAAACTTCAAGGCTGAATCGTGCGGTAGGATGCCCCCACACCACCAGGACCCTGACTTCCAGCGATGCGCACTGTGACCTCTGCAATGAACAGAAGGTTGCCCTGTGCAGGGCACAGGGTGTTCCAGTGAATTCCTCAAGTCCCAGAAGCAGGAGACCAGCTGGGGGAGGAAGGAGAGGCCGCAGGGCAAGAGACAAGATTCCTGGGACTTTCCAAAGAACTCATGGGCCAGAAGGAACCAATTTCCAGGACCGCAATTCATGCCTTTATGAAAACAACGTCCCTGAACACACATCTGTAGTCAAATGCTGTCCTGCTTTCTCATCTTCTTTCCACAGTTGCCCTTCTCCCACTTTTAAAAGGAAATATGCCGACTATTAGTATAAGGCATTTCACCGGCACACAGAGCAGCCAGGATATCACAGGCAGAAAAGTAATTTCATGAACAGGTGCTGAAAAAGTAAATGACTTCATGACTTTTTTTATTTAAGCAAACTGATTTTATAAAATGAATGAATAAATGCTAATGAATGAATATAAGCCTATAAAAGCATTTAACTCAGGTGGAAATCTTTCCACAAAATGGAGAGAGGATCTTTCAAAAGTAACAGCTGGCTGGTGCTCTGTGACCACCTAGAAGCTTGGGATGCGGCGCGGAATGAGAGGGAGGTTTAAGACGTAGGTAACATGTGTATGCCTATGCCTGATTCAGGTTGTATGGCAGAAACCGACACAGCATGTAGAGAGAGTATCCTCCAGTTAAAAATAAATTTTAAAGAATAAAAAACGAAATTAAGAATAATTTTTGATGACACATCACTTTATGATCCTTGGCCCTAACGAAGAAGGAGTTCAGGGAATTAAATAACAAAAGTCCCATTTACTCATCTGTGTTAACGAGGTTTCACAGTAATTGCCCCTTCATATACAACATATCTACCAGGGATTACTGCCACGAATGGACAAGGTCCTTAAATAGACCCCTGTGAGCTGGTCAGACTCTCCTAAAGTTGCTCCTATAATCAGCTATGGAGAATCCTTTTTCTGGACACACCTGGTGGATCCTTTGTGTGTTGTGAGGGGCTACACTGGCCCCAGGACCTGTGCCCAGGCAAGAAGTTCCGGGAAGAAGGCCTGATTCGCAGTCAGACTGACAGCCCCAGGCCTGACCTCAGACGTCTTCCATGCCCAGCCGTGACTTCACTGCTGAGGGATCGGAGGACTAGAGAGAGGAGAATGGCCCAAGGTAAGAGAACCAGCAGGCAACAGAGCCAGGCCCAAGGCAGCTGTCCACCCTCCGGCCCACGGCTGCCACAGCAGGGGGACAAAGAGGAGGCTGTCGCATGTTCTCCTGCCAAGGTCAACGCTTTCCCTCCGTGTCCTCCATACCAGCTGCTCAGCTTGGATGAAGACGTTGGTGAGGTGTTCCCGCTTGGTTTTCAGAACTTTAGCCCAAACTCTCAACAAACAAGCATTTGAGAAACAGAAGAGAGAGGAAAGTGTGGGGAAGAAAGAAAGGGCTCAGCCTGTCTGGTCCTCCAATGGAGAAACGTCCTGGAGGACGCCAAAGAAGCCCCAAGGCGCCGTTTACAGTCTGACTGGTCTCTGAGTGACGTCTGACTCAGTAGATTCTCAGAGGACAAAACGGTCATGGTATAGAGGAGGGGGCGCCCGGAGGACGTTTAAGAACAAGGTAGAATGAGTAGTCATGCACGCCACAACGTGGGTGAGCCCTGCAAAAAGCAAGTGAGGCCCCAGAGGCTGTAGATTGGGTGAGTCCTAACGTGAAATATCTAGAGGGGGCAACTTCACAGAGCCTGGAAGGAGACTCATTGTTGCCAAGGGCTGGGGGCGGGGAAACGGGAGGTGACTGGTAATAGTTAACAGAGTTTTCTTTCTTCGGGGATGAAGGTGCTCCGCAATTAAACTTCAGGGGTGGTTATGCAATGTTATGAACAGACAAAGAACAGCTGGTTTGTACGCCATTCAATAGTGAGCTTTATGATATGTGAATTACCACTTGATTTGAAAAAGGCCAGAATGAGGACTTCCCTGGGGGTTCAGAGGTTGAGAATCTGCCTGCCAGGGCAGGGCACACGGGTTCAGTCCCCGTCAGGAAGACGCCACGTGCGGCAGGGCAGCTGAACCCAAGCCCCACAGCCACTGAGGCCCAGCGCTTAGAGCCGGCTCCGCAGAGGCGAAGCCGCTGCCCTGGAAGCCCACACACCTCAAGGAGAGGGAAGCCCCTGACTCACCACAGCCAGACAAACCCGAGCTCAGCAACCAGGACCCAGCACAGCCAAAATAAACACCCAGTAGCTTTTTTTTTTTTTGAAAAGTTAAAAATTCCTTAATTTTTTATTCCTGGTACCACTACCACAATTTACAGGGCAATATACCTGATGTAATGAAAAGAAAAAGAAAAAGACAAAGCTACAACAGATAAAAGACCTCAGGAATGTACATCTAATTGACACTACATTGCATTAATCAATAGCTGCACTTTTTGCAAACTGTGGCTATGACAGTCCTGAACAAGGAGGGTTTCCTGTTTAAGCTGCAGTAACTTTTCTGACTATGGATCATCGTTCCTTCTGTGGCAGATTTTTGCAGTTCCTCTAACGCATTTGGGACGACTGTCTCAAAGTAACCTGCAGCTTTCCTGACAACTCCTCGCTCTCTCTCCTGCTAAGAACTGTAGCCCTTTTCTTCTGAGTTTTTAGAACCTTCTGCTACCATATCCACCACTTCCACCACCAGATCCATAACCACCACCATAGGGACTGCCCGAGCTTCTTCCACCAAAACTACCCCCTTTCATGGGTCCATAATTTGATTGCTGTTGTCCACTATAACTTTCAAAATCATTATAGTTTCCACCACCACCATAGTTACCTCCAAAATTTCCTCCTTCATTGTAACCATCATATCCTCCACCACCACCATATCCACCACCTTGGTTTCCATATCCTGGTCCTCCACCACCACCGTAACCTCCTCTACTACCATAACCAGGACCACCGCCATAGTTGCCACCATCACCTCCAAATCCATTGTATCCACCATCACCTCCGTAACTCCCTCTGCTGCCACCACCTCCGCCACCATAGCCTCCTCTTCCACCAAAGTTTCCACCACGGCCAAAGTTACCTCCACCACCTCCAAAGTTTCCTCCACGACCCATAAAGTTGCCAGATCCTCCTCCACGACCTCTTTGTGATCCAGCAGATTGCATCTCTTGTTTAGAAAGGGCCTTTTTCACTTCACAATTATGCCCATTAATAGTGTGGTATTTCTGAACAACAATTTTATCAACTGTATCATGATCATCAAAAGTTACAAAAGCAAATCCTCTTTTTTTCCCACTCTGCCTGTCTTCCATAACTTCTATGGTTTCAATCTTGCCGTACTTTTCAAAGTAGTCTCTCAAATTATATTCTTCTGTATCTTCTTTAATACCACCAACAAAAGTTGTCTTCACTGTTAGATGGGCACCAGGCTTTACCGAATCCTCCCTAGAAACAGCTCTCTTTGGTTCCACTACACGCCCATCAACCTTGTGTGGCAAGCCCATGGTGCTGCATCCACTTTTTCAACACAAGAGTAAGTCGCAAAACCAAAGCCCCTGGGACGTTTTGTTTGGGGGTCTCTCATCACCACACAATCTGTAAGTGTGCCCCATTTCTCAAAATGTTCTCTTAAGCTATCATCTGTAGTTTCAAAGCTCAGACCACCAATAAACAGCTTTCTCAACTGCTCTGGTTCCTTGGGATCATGACCCTCCATTTTGAGACCGGACTCGCCTCTTCCAACTCGAGTTCAATATGGGACCCACCCAGTAGCTTTTGAAAAAAGGATAGGATGGAATCACTGTCAAACAGTCATGAGCGTTATTATTGACGCACACGTGGAGCGGAGCAGTGAGCCTGTGTTTGCTGATAGCCTACTGTGTCCCCCACACTCAGAGGTGTAAGAGTTGTATTTTCATTTCCACCAAAGAGCAACCCTGAGAAGCAGACTTCTTTCCCCTACTTTAAAGATGACATAATACACGGAAAACATCAGGTCTGAACATCTACTGTGTGACGCTAATTATGTGACAAAAACGAGTGGCAAAAACCCGGGAGGAGGCACACAGCAGGGTAGGTGATGGCTGTATTGCAGTGGTGGCACATGGGAAATCTCTTTCTATCTTTCTTAAAAATTTCACAAAACTTACTTAATGAACATGTTCAATTTTGATGTTTTATTCTAAAAATACTTCATTAAAAATTCGTTTCCAGCAAGCAAAGTATGAAGAGTCCTTACTTTTGTCTCCCTCCAGAAAATAAATATTTACTAAATTCCTCCTATGTTCTACATTCCTTTAACTAATAAACCACGTTTTTAGTACATGTCAGCAATTAAGGTCAGGACTAGAACATTAGGGTGAAGAGACTTGAAAATTAAAGTTAATTGAATTTAAAATTAAAATTAATTTAATTCACTCAGCTATAAAAATATACAGGAGGCAATTGTGGTAGGTCCTACCTAGATTAAAAGTCAGAACGTGTATTAGAGAGCTTACGCTACAGTGAAAAATAAGCCCCACAAGCGAACTCAGCACCACAGAGGCTTTTTCCTGCAATAAACCGGAGACAGATCAGGGACTCTCCAGGGCACCTTTATCCCCCCATCAGTATTTGAGCTTCTTTCATTTGACAGTGCCGTCATCTCAACCTCAAAGTGCCCCCCAAGATTTTAACACTGAGGGAAACGATCAAGAAGGTCATGAAGAGGGCTTTCAAAAACCTGGCCTGAGGTTGGCTCGCATCAATTCAACCACTTATGGCTTTAAGATGACTGCAAAAGAGACTAGGAAATACAAGCTTGTTAGTCCAGACACAGGAAAACTAAATGAGATTTTATAAACACCTAGCTTTGTCTCTCACTGGCCAATTATGCTTCCCTGGTGGCTCAGACGGTAAAAGCATCTGGCTACGATGCAGGAAACCCGGGTTCGATCCCTGGGTGGGGAAGATCCCTGGAGAAGGAAATGGCAACCCACTCCAGTCCTCTTGCCTGGAAAATCCCATGGACAGAGGAGTCTGGTGGGCTACAGTTCATGGGGTCACAAAGAGTCGGACACGCCAGAGCGACTTAATTTCACTTCACACCATCATCCACACGGCATTCTAAACCTTCACCAGATTAAATCTGAAATAAACTGCCAACTAACTCATGCTTCTACATAGCTGAGGTGGACCGTTTCCTAGGGTGTGTGCTTAGTTGCTCTGTCATGTCCAACTCCTTGTGACCCCATGGACTGTAGCCCATCAGGCTCCTCTGTCCATGGAGATTCCCCAAGAAAGAATACTGAGTGGGTTGCCATGCCCTCCTCCAGGGGGTCTTTCCAACCCAGGGACCAGACCCAGGTCTCCCACATTGCAGGAGGATTCGTGACCTCTGAGCCACCAGGGAGGCCCAAGAATACTGGAGTGGGTGACCTATCCCTTCCCCAGGGGATCTTCCTGACCCAGAAATCAACCCGGGGTCTCCTGAATTCCAGGCAGATTCTTTACCAGCTGAGCTCCCAGGGAAGCCTGTTTCTTAGGGTGGAAATATTTAACCATCCTTTGCCTGTGCTGAACTACCTCTGTTGAGTCTTATTTGAATCACACTCTA
This sequence comes from Antilocapra americana, assembly GCA_007570785.1. Classification (NCBI taxonomy): domain Eukaryota; kingdom Metazoa; phylum Chordata; class Mammalia; order Artiodactyla; family Antilocapridae; genus Antilocapra; species Antilocapra americana. Next base: position 714,341 of record ML663051.1, on the reverse strand, counting down.
AGTTCATGATAGTTAAACTAACAAGCAGTAAAACTAACTCGGAGCCAGCTGCTGACCGTTGCCTGAATGTGGAGCTCATAGTTCTCCTGAACTCTAAAACTACAGCACACGACATGCATGCACTGTTGCCGTTTGGTCACTGAGTCCTGTCCGACTCTTGTGACCCCGTGGACTGCAGCCCACCAGGCTCCTCTGCCCATGGGACTCTCCAGGCAAGAGGACTGCGGAGGGGTGCCATTTCCCCCTCCGGGGGTCTTCCCCACCCAGGGATGGAACTTCCGTTTCCTGCACTGGCAGGCAGACTCTACCACTGAGCCACGTGGGGTGCACATACTTCTTAGACAAGGCTTAAATGTGACAAAATAGATGCAAATTTTAAATCTAACTAGAAATAAAATATTATTAGTGGGGCACATTTCCTTAAAATTACGTGACAAATACACACTAAAGGCCAAGAATACAACCGAATACCAATGAAGGCTCTAATGAGTACTCTTTTGTTCTGAGGCTCTAAATATAATGAAGTCCAAGCCTTAGTTAATAGCCCTGTCCAATCGACACTGAAGCACACATTACCATATGTAAAATAGAGAGCTGGTGGGAAGCTGCCTGTAGCAGGCAGAGCTCAGCTCGTGCTCTGTGATGACCTAGAGGGGAGGGACAGTGGGGGACTCAGGAAGGAGGGGTATATGTATACCAATAGCTATACTTCGCTGTTCAGCAGAAAATAATACAACACCATAAAGCAATTATACTCCAATTTAACAACAACAAACAAATACATTAGGAAAAATAAATGAAGACTCGGTGATAAAGGAGAATATATAAATAAAACAAAATTAAGGCACAGTTCAGCAGTATTTACTAAGAGGAACTTGATCTACGTTTAAACCCTGCAATGTATCACCCAGGACTGGGTCCGTACAAACACCTGCATTCCTCAAGAGAGAATAAGAAGCCACAAAAAAGAAAAGCATTTTGAAAACATCAAAGTCAGAAAACAGAAAACACAAGTTAAATGGGCATGCAATATGACTCCAGGGTACAATTTTAAAATGCTGAATGAATGTTCCTACTTTCAACCTGAGCAGTGACAAAGTGGTGCCCCGCCTCCTTCACGGTTGTATGCTCAGCGTCTAGCACAGTGCCTGATACACTATAGAGGCCCATAAGTATTCTCGGTCAATGAATGGATGGGCCTCTGCAGCTTGTTTTCCTAGGACCAGTGGCACCGTCTTCACCTGAGAGCTCTTGAGAAATGGAGAATCTGGGCCCCACCCCGGAACTGCCAGATCTGAATCTGCAACGCTCCTCTGTAAACGGGACTGACCACGTTGGGGAACAATTTGGCATCAAACTAAACAGTTGTCCCAGTCTTTCTGACCTGCACGGGAGACTCCAAGATGGCAGAGCAGAAGGGGGAGCGCTCATCTTCTCATGCGAGAACACTAAAATTACAGCTCACTGCTGAACAGCCATCAACAGGAGAAGGTGGGAATCCCACCAAAAAAGATCCCCCACCTCCAAGGGCAAACGAGAAGCCCCGCAAGATGGCAGGAGGGGCGAGGCTGCGTTTGGAATCAAACCCCATTCCTGCCAGAGAAGCTCAGAGGACTCAAACCCTGTGTGCACCAGGACCCAGAGACCCCACAGAGACTGCGCCAGAACTGTGTCTGAGCATCTCCTGCAGAGGTCTGGGTCAGCAGTGGAATGCCCCAGGGCCAGGGGCTCTGGGTGCAGCAGACCTGGGGATGGCATAAGCCCCCTTGGAGGAGGTCGCCGTTAACCCCACCACAGAGCCGCCAGAACTGACACAGGACGGGGAACAGACTCTGGGAGGGCGCAGACAGAACCGTGAGCACCAGGACCCAGGGGAGAGGAGCAGTGACCCTCAGGAGACTGGCCCAGACTTGCCTCCCGCGTGGGTCGGCGGGGACCTGCTGCAGGGTTGGGGGCGCTGAGCACAGCAGTGTGTGCAGTGGGACCTTTGGAAGGAGGTCGCCATTATCCTCATCACCTCCACATAGTTTGGCCTCAGGTCAGACAATAGGGAAGAAACACAGCTCCACCCATCAACAGATAATTGGATTAAAGGTTTGCTGAGTACAGCCCCGCCCATCAGAACAAGCCCCAGTTTCCCCCTCAGTCAGTCTCTCCCATCAGGAAGCTTCCATATGCCTCTTATCCTTCTCCATCAGAGGGCAGACAGACTGAAAACCACAATCACAGAAAGCTAACCAAACTGATCCCATGGACCACAGCCTTGTCTAACTCAACGAAACTATGAGCCATGCCCTATGGGGCCACCCAAGACGGATGGGTCATGGTGGAGAGTTCTGACAGAATGTGGTCCACTGGAGAAGGGAATGGCAAACGGCATCAGTATTCTCGCCTTGAGAACCCCATGAACAGTATGAAAAGACAAAAAGATAGGACACTGAAAGATGAACTCCCCAGGTCAGTAGATGCCCAATATTCTACTGGAGATCAATGGACAAATAACTCCAGAAAGAATGAAGAAACAGATCCAAAGCAAAAACAACACCCAGTTGTGGATTTGACTGGTGATGGAGTGAAGTCCGATGCTGTAAAGAGCAATATTGCATAGGAACCTGGAATGTTAGGTCCATGAATCAAGGCAAATTGAAAGCGGTCAAACAGGAGATGGCAAGAGTGAACATCGACATTTTGGGAATCAGCGAACTGAGATGGACTGGAATGGGTGAATCTAACTTAGATGACCATTATATCTAATCCGTTAGAAGAAATGAAGTAGCCATCACAGTCAACAAAAGATTCCGAAATGCAGTACTTGGATGCAATCTCAAAAGTGACAGAATGATCTCTCTTAGTTTCCAAGGCAAACCATTCACTATCACGGTAATCCAAGTCTATACCTCAACCAGTAATACTGAAGAAGCTGAAGTTGAATGGTTCTATGAAGACCTACAAGACCTTCTGGAACTAACACCAAAAAAAGATGTCCTTTTCATCATAGGGGACTGGAATGCAAAAGTAGGAAGTCAAGGAACACCTGGAGTAACAGGCAAATTTGGCTTTGGAGTTCAAGATGAAGCAGGTGTGAGGCTAACAGAGTTTTGCCAAGAGAATGCACTGATCATAGAAAACGCCCTCTTCCAACAACATGAGAGAAGACTCTACACATGGACATCACCAGATGATCAATACTGAGATCAAATTGATTATATTCTTTGCAGCCAAAGATGGAGAAGCTCTAACAGTCAGAAGAAACAAGACCAGGAACTGACTGTGGCTCAGATCATGAACTCCTTGTTGCCAAATTCAGACTGAAATCGAAGAAAGTAGGGAAAACCACTAGACCATTCAGGTATGACCTAAATCAAATCCCTTATGATTATACAGTGGAAGTGAGAAATAAATTCAAGGGAATAGATCTGATAGACAGAGTGCCTGAAGCACTATGGACAGAGGTTCATGACATTGTACAGGAGGCAGGGATCAAGACCATCCCCAAGAAAAAGAAATGCAAAAAAGCAAAATGGCTGCCTGAGGAGGCCTTACAATTAGCTGTGAAAAGAAGAGAAGCTAAAGGCAAAGGAGAAAAAGAAAGCTACACCCATTTGAATGCAGAGTTCCAAAGAATAGCAAGGAGAGATAAGAAAGCCTTCCTCAGTGGTCAGTGCAAAGAAATAGAGGAAAACAATAGAATGGGAAAGACTAGAGATCTCTTCAAGAAAATCGAGATACCAAGGGAACATTTCATGCAAAGATGGGCTCAATAAAGGACAGAAATGGTATGGACCTAACAGAAGCAGAGGATATTAAGAAGAGGTGGCAAGAATACACAGAAGAACTGTACAGAAAAGATGTTCATGACCCAGATAATGACAATGGTGTGATCACTGACCTAGAGCCAGACATCCTGGAATGTGAAGTCAAGTGAGCCCTAGGAAGCACCACTACAAACAAAGCTAGTGGAGGTGATGGAATTCCAGTTGAGCTATTTCAAATCCTAGAAGATGATGCTGTGAAAGTGCTGCACTCAATATGCCAGCAAATTTGGAAAACTCAGCAGTGGACACTGGACTGGAAAAGGTCAGTTTTCATTTCTATCCCAAAGAAAGGCAATGCCAAAGAATGCTCAAACTACCGCACAATTGCACTCATCTCACCTCACACACTAGTAAAGTAATGATCAGATTTCTCCGCCAGGCTTCAACAGTTACGTGAACTGTGAATTTCCAGATGTTCAAGCTGGATTTAGAAAAGGCAGAGGAACCAGAGATCAAATTGCCAACATCTGTAGGATCATCGAAAAAGCAAGAAAGTTCCAGAAAAACATCTATTTCTGCTTTATTGACTATGCCAAAGCCTTTGACTGTGTGGATCACAACAAACTGTGGAAAATTCTGAAAGAGATGGGAATACCAGACCACCTGACCTGTCTCCTGAGAAACTTGTATGCAGGTCAAGAAGCAACAGTTAGAACTGGACATGGAACAACAGACTGGTTCCAGATAGGAAAAGGAGTCCATCAAGGCTGTATACTGTCACCCTGCTTATTTAACTTATATTCACAGTACATCATGAGAAACGCTGGGCTGGAGGAAGCACAAGCTAGAATCAAGATTGCCGGGAGAAATATCACCTCAGATATGCAGATGACACCACTCTTATGGCAGAAAGTGAAGAAGAACTAAAGAGCCTCTTGATGAAAGTGAAAGATGAGAGTGAAAAAGTTGGCTTAAAGCTCAACATTCAGAAAACTAAGATCATGGCATCCGGTCCCATCACTTCATGCGAAATAGATGGGAAAACAATGGAAACAGTGAGAGACTTTATTTTCTTGGACTCCAAAATCACTGCAGATGGTGACTGCAGCCATGAAATTAAAAGACATTTACTTCTTGGAAGAAAAGTTATGATCAATCTAGACAGCATATTACAAAGCAGAGACATTACTTTGCCAACAAAGGTCCATCTAGTTAAGGCTATGGTTTTTCCAGTGGTCATGTATGGATGTGAGAGTTGGACAGTGAAAAAAGCTGAGCACTGAAGAATTGATGCTTTTGAACTGTGGTGTTGGAGAAGACTCTTGAGAGTCCCTTGGACTGCAAGGAGATCCAACCAGTCCATCCTAAAGGAGATCAGTCCTGGGTGTTCATTGGAAGGACTGATGTTGAAGCTGAAACTCCAGTACTTAGGCCACCTGATGAGAAGAGCTGACTCATTAGAAAAGACCATGATGCTGGGAAAGATTGAAGGCAGGAGGAGAAGGGGACAACAGAGGATGAGATGGTTGGATGGCATCACTGACTCCATGGACATGAGTTTGAGTCAACTCCAGGAGCTGGTGATGGACAGGGAGGCCTGGCGTGCTGCAGTCCATGGGGTCGCAGAGTCAGAGACAACTGAGTGACTGAGCTGAACTGAAAAGTTGAACATGTACATACACTATGATTCAGTGATGCTATGAGTAGGCATATAATCAGGAGAAATTCTTGTACATTTTCATTATAAAACATATACCAGAAATGCTTAAAGCAGTGCTGCTTCTCAAAGCAAAAAAATGTGAAAGCAACGCAGACATCTGTCATCTGTCGGACGCTGAATAAAGCAGAGCTTGTTCATGACAGAGACTCAACAGTAGCAAAAATAAGTGAACCAGAGGTCTGTGCATCAAGATAAACATGTCTCTAAAACATAAGGTGAGGGAAATTAGGAAGTAAGGGAAGATGGCTCATGTCATTATTCCATCGCTGTCAAGCTTAAAAACAGAGAAGCATCTAGCAATTCCACTCCCAGGTGCATAGCTAAAAGAAAGAAAAACACTGCTTTGAAAAGATACATGCGCTCATTGTTCATGGCGGTATTCTTTACAGTTGCCAAGGAATGGAAGCCACCTAAGGGCCCATCCACAGATGACCGGATAAAGAAGGTGGCGTGTGTGTGTGGTATAGATACACACATATGGTTGTACATGTGTCTGCTGCCCTTTGGTTTAGTCCCTACATCACGTCTCAGCTCTTTTATGACCCCACGGACAGTGGCCCTCCAGGCTCCTCTGTCCTTGGGACTTCCCAGGCAAGAATATTGGAGTGGGTTGACATTTCCCTCCCCAGGGGATCTTCCTAACCCAGGGACTGAACCCTCATGTCCTGCCTTGACAGGAGGATTCTTTATCACTGAGCCTATGTACAGGGCTTCCCTGCTGGCTACAGGGCTATGGCCTTACATATATATAGCCTGGTATAGGCTATATCTATATCTATATATATATATATGTGCATATACATAGAGAGAAACATATATATATATATTATATAGATAGATAGATAGATCTATATAGATATAGATAGATTCTATAGACATAGATAGATATTTATATATAGAAATAAATATACACAGATTTATATATATATTTATATATGTATAATGGAATATTACTCAGTCATAAAAAGAAGGCAGTTTTGCCACTTGCAGCTACATGTATGGACTTGGAGAGTATTATGCTAAGTGAAATAAATCAGACCGAGAAAGATAAATACTGTATGATATCACTGCTATGTGGAATCTAAAAAATACAACAAACTAGTGAACATAAGAGGAAAGCAGCAGAGCCACAGATACAGACAGAGGACAAGCTGGTGGCTGCTGGACAGGGAGGCGAGGGCAGCCACAGGGGCGGGGGCGGAGGCACAGGCCTGTGAGTGCGAAGTGTCAAGGACGCCTTGAACCGCCGGGAGCACAGCCGATATTCTGTAGGGACTGTTAGGCCATTATATTTAGAACTGCGTTCACTGGTGGTAAAGCCATTTAAAATCAAGCAAGGAGTGGCTACACAAAACTCCGGACAGCGCTTCCCTGTTGTTGGGGTGAACAAGTGGGGGAGATCAGAGAGCGGACACAGGGGCGTTCCGAGGTCACGATGTCAGTGTGTCGTCTGCGGAACAGCAGCGTCTGTGCCCCCTGGGACCTAGGGAGAAGCCGTCTCAGGCTCCTCCCCACGTCCACCGACTCAGAATTCGCCAGATGACTCACGAGCAGGTCACAGATACCTGCAGAGCTCTGTTTTAAGACAGACAGCGCATGAATACGTGTCTGTTCTGGCAACATTCTTTAAATGGTGTGGATTCGCATGGGTGGATGTTGAGGCGGGGTCGGGGTGCTTTAATCTGTGACTGCTCAGAATCGGCAGAGGGTGCTTTTGCCATCCAGCAGATAAGGGACTCCAAGGTGACTCGCACAGTAGTCTGTATGTTGTGGCACCGGACAGCTTGGGACTGGTCACAGAGCTGCCCCTTTCCAGCTTGGTGACCTTAGGGATTTGTGCCTCAGATTTTTCATCTGTAAAATGAGAATAGCAATAGGACCTAATATTGGTATTGAGGAGCTAAACAGACTTAATACATGTATTAATGAAACACTTAAGACCCTGCCTGGCACACACAAATGCTCAATAATTACTGCCTTCTATTATTATCTTTGGATGCATAACTGCACTGAAATAGAGCAATACAGATTTGCTAAGAAAAATTGTGCAAAACTTGGAAATACTGGGAGAGGTGAGCAGCCTGTCTTCTCAGTGGCATTCTGAGGCTTTCTCTAAATCCCTGCGCGGCCAAGCATTTATTTAGGCAGATGAACCTGGTGTGATTGTTCACTGTTGATTAAAGTTCCAGACTTAGTGGAGCTACGTATCACTTGTATATTTTTGTCCAGTAGAAATGCAAACAATATCTATCATGTAGAAAAAATATAACCCCAAAGTTTCCTGTTTACTGCCATATAGCACAAGAACCACTTGGATATCTAACCCAACAATCTTCTCTATATTCTAAACTTTCTTTCATTAAGTTGATGAAGTTTCTTTTATTAATTTTATTAAGCTTACTGCCTACAGTTATCCTTCAAATGCTCCTTGAATTAGCCTTAATAGCTTCCTGTTTTCTTCCCTGATAAATTGTATAACCTCTTTGATGTGTTTCTCTTACATTTGTAGGAGTCACAGTTTTCAGTTTTTGAAAACTTGTGTTTTCATAAACTACAGGATTCAAGCCAAGTCTATGATAACAGTTGTCTCTAAAGAAAGAGAAACTTGGAACTAGGGTAGATCGCATGGGGATTTCGATGACCTTTAATGTATTATTTCTCTGATTAAAGAAAAAAAGAGATCTGTGGTGTATGGCAGAGACCAACACATAGAAAGCAATTATCCTCCAGTTAAAAGGAAATTTAAAAAAAACAATCTAAAGGGGCTTCCCTGGTGGCTCAGTGGTAAAGAATCCTCCTGCCAATGCAGGAGACACGGGTTTGATCCCTGGTCCCGGAGGTTCCCATGTGTCGTGGAGCAGTTAACCCTGTCTGCCGCAGCACGTTCGCCGAAGCCTGGGAGCTGCTCCAGCTGACGGCCTTGAGCCAATAGCTGGTGCTCCCCAGCGAGAGCAGCCGGGGCTCCAGGGAGACCAGCTCCTGCTCACTGTAGCTAGCCAAAGGCCCAGCACCCATGAAGACCCAACAGGCCAACAGGAAAGAAAGAAAGAAAATTACTAAATAAATAGAATTTTTGTGAAAAGATCTGAAGCATATACAGCAAAAACATTTACAGTTACTAAGCCAAAATTGTGGACATACAGCGTCATATTACTCTCTGGGTGTTTTTTTTAAGTTTCCCCAGAAGTGAAGCGGTAAAGCACCTAAACAACTTTTAGGGCAAGACAGAGAATACTGTGTACTCATTAATCCCAAATTATTGATCCCACCCCATTTAAGAGGATGGAGGCTTTGTCTAAAGATTGTACACTTGGGGCCCAGGAGACATGGGTTAAGCTTTGAGTCCAAAACTAATTAGCTGCGTGACCTTGGGTAGAAAACTTCCTTTCTTTGAATATCAGTTTTGTTTTCTGTAAGCTCACTACAGAAAATCTTATTTTCTTTACTTCACTCTACTCATGAATTTTGAACTGTAAACGGAGTGAAAAGAATTGCAAGAAAGTTTTCATTTTTCTCTTTAAGATTAGTGTTAATACGCACGCCCATGTTTGTGGCAGCATCACTCGGAATAGCCATGTATGGAAACCACCTGAACGCCCGTCCCCGGATGAGTGGATGCAGAGCATGTGGTATACGCGTGTTCACCGGGGTGGCCTTCAGCCACGAGCAGGCCGTCCTTCCATTTACAACAACAGGGATGGACCCTGAGAGCAGGAAGCTAAGGGAGAGAAGTCAGACAGAGACACACAAACACCATGTGACACCACTTACGTGAAGAGGGGACTCACAAAAACAGAGTGAAAGGGTGGTTGCCAGGCACTGGGAAATGTGAGACGGGTCTGACGCTGTTAAGGGTACAGACTTGCACTAAACAGTAAGTCCTGGAGATCTAATACAAAAACAGTGAATACAGACAGTACTTTTTATAGTCACCAAACTTTCCAGGAGACTGTGTGTGTGTCTGTGTTAGTCACTCAGTCGTGTCCAACTCCTTGCGACACTGTGGATGGTAGCCCACCAGGCTCTTCTGTCCATGGGATTCTCCAGACAAGAATACTGGAGTGGGTTGCCACGCCCTTCCCCAGGGGATCTTCCCAACCCAGGGATAGAACCTGGGTTTCCTGCCTCGGCAGGCAAATTCTTTACCATCTGAGCCACCAGGGAAGAGACTAGATCTTCATTAACCCAACCACTAAAAAGAAATGATAATTATGTGACAACAGAGGTGGTAATTATCACTACAGTGGCAACTATGCATAGAAGTATCAAACTAGCCAAACACCTTAAACTGGGGCAAAAAATACGATACGTCAAGTGGATTTCACTTTGAAAAATAAAACTAGGATTCAAATGTTCAAAGATACACAAAGCAGACAGTATGATAAATTAATTCAGATTTACTTCTCATCTAATTTGAGCAGTTAACAACTTGTAGCATTTCTCCCATCAGCACTCCTCCCACTCAGATTTTAACTTTTAACAGAACTTATTTCATAATTATAATGTATTTTAACATAACTTTTTAAGTTGGAAAAATAATACAGACTTCCCTCCTAGCTCAGTCGGTAATGAATCTGCCTGCAGTACAGGAGACCCAGGTTCATTTCCTGTGCGGGAAAGATCCCCTGGAGAAGGAAATGGCAACCCACTCCAGTATTTTTGCCTGGAGAATCCCATGGGCAGAGAGGCCTGGTGGTGGGCAAGAGTTGGACACGACTTAGAGACTAAACCACACTACACATACCCCTTAGACTCACCAATTCCTTATTTTTGCCCCATTTATATACATATATGTACATAATAAATACATAAACTATTAATGCATGCAGGTGAGTGCTCAACTGTGTCCAGCTCTTCACAGCCCTCTGACTGTAGCCTGCCAGGCTCCTCTGTCATGGGATTTTCCAGGTAAGAATACTGGAACTGGTTGCCATTTCCTACTCCACATAAAATATTAATATATATAACTCATTCAAAATCATTATCACTAGATGCTTTAGTGAGCAGGTCCTAGGAATACCCCATAGAGTTATCAAAACTGGGACAGCTTGCAGTGATATAGTTTTGTCATCTAAGCCACAGTTCATATTTAGACCTGTCAATTCTCTCCAAAATATATTCTTTATTTTTTCCTATGCATCCACCCAGATAATCTTAAAAAAAAAAATTGAAAATCCCTCTGTGTATCTTTTCCTGGAGTTTATTTTAATGACCATTTGTTGTTGTTCAGTCGCTGCATCGTGCCTGACTCTTCGCGACCCCATGGACTGCAGCACCCCAGGCCTCCCTGTCCTTCACCATCTCCTAGAGCTTACTCAAACTCATGTCCATTGAGTTGGTGATGCCATCCAACCATCTCATCCTCTTTAATGACCATATGTGACCTTTATTCCATGTTGTTGCCTAGACTTTGCTGGTGCCTTAGCTCCTGGTCTTCCCACTGGGAAATCCAGGCCTGACTCGCATCTCAGCTGAGAGCCGCTGGGTCCTGTGCTCAGTGCTTCTCTTCAGCTCAAATGCTCATGATTCCAGAACCTCCACCACCCCCTCTCCAGGAGCCTCAGCTGAGCCTTCAAGGCACAGGCTGAGGGGGGCAGTGTCAGCTGACAAAGAGGAGGCCCTCTCCCCAGCACCTACAAAGCACAGTCAGGGGGTGAAGCCACCCCTGGGAGCTGGTCCGCGTGCAGTTTTGCTGCTGGTCAACCATTCCCTTGGCTCCTCCTTACACCCACTGGCATTTCCTGTGCTTTAAACGCTAGCTTCACTTCTAAAAATGTAATTTTTTAAATTCCTAATATAAATAAACTATCCATTCCGATAACAAGGCTCCCAGCGCCTCCTTAGGTGAGTCCCTGGTGGCTGAAGCCAGGGGAGCTTCCTAGAGAGGGTCAGGTCCCAGGATATTTGTCCCTGTGTCCCCAACCCCTCAGGGCTCCATCATAGCTGGGACACAGGAACAGCCAGAAAAGGGACTCAGCCCGGCCTGACCCGACCCTAGACTCACTCCCGTGGAGCTCAGCATCACCGACTCGTCCTCTAGGGCTGGCGCCCAGCACAGTTCCTCAGCGTCCAGCAAAGGTCCCCTGCATCCTGTAGAATAGCTGGGAGAACTGGCCTCCAGATTCCAGCAAGCCCCCAAGGGGGCAAGATAAGGTCTCTTCACCCAGAATTCAGAGTCCAGGGAGGAGGCAGGACGGCTCCCACCTCTCCTACTGAGTCTCCCTGCAGCCAATATGGAACCATGAGCGTCAGCCCCTCAAGGAGACCCTAACCTCCCTCTGCCTCAGGACCAAAGCAAGTGGCCAAACTCTGCAGGGGGTCAACCCTTCTGCCCTGAGACTGGCCCTCCCGGGGCCCCAGGAGAGGATGTGGACCCTGTGTGTCAGGGCCTCCCAGGGCTCTGAGCCTCCACAGCACCTGGGATCATGAGAGGGCAGAGCCAGCCTGATAAACCCGGAGGACCAGAGGTGTCCTCAGCTTCAGTCCTGAGGGTGCTCTCTGTTCACCTGAGCCGTGGGCCCCGCCATCAGCTCTGACTCCAGAAGCAGCTCTAGAGAGAACCCCAGAGACACGGGCTGGAGTGCAAGTGAGCCTCGGACTCCCCCGCGGGCCTGGTGGGGGCACTCTGAGATCCCCCTGGAGGCGTTCCAGGAGGGGAGCACCGTCCGCTCAGGTGGGTGGTTGTCCATCGGAAGTCCTACTGAATTCCCACCACCTGAGCTGGTTCAGAGGGCGGAGGTCATCTGTGCGCTTCTCCTTCCTCTCCCCCCAAATCTGGACGCACCCCATCCCCTCCTCTGCCAGCCTATATTTCCTGAGACCCCACTGCGTTCAGGGGTCCCCGGAACCCTCGTCCAGCTCCCAGCCACTACATGTTTCTAATCTAACTTGGAGTGGCATGAAAGCTAATGTGTCAACCCTGCTTCCAGAAGTGTGCTAAATACGCTGACACACGCTGTCTTCCTACCTCACGGACAATGAGGAAAATGAAGGTCAGACCGTCTTTGCTATGCATTTTTTGCCCAGTAAATGTTTATGGAGGAGATCAATTCCCACTTCCAAGCTGTTGCACACCCTCACATCTTCCACAAGGCCCCACCTTCCTCATCTGCCAATGTCCAGCCCCGTGCCTTCCCTTTCTGAAGGCCTCGCTGGTCACTACAGAGGTTCCTCGCAGGCACCTTCACTCCTGAGTCACAGGAGTCAGTTTGTCCTTCAACATTATTTCAAGATCTTAAATGGCCAAAGTCATGCTTTATGCTACTTTGAGCAGTAGTTGCTTAAATACTGTTGAACAACCTCAATTGTTCAAATATTCTTGCATAACTGTAACTGTTCAAATATTTGCTATTCTCTTGATACAAAACTTAGAACAGTCTCTGCTTTCAGAAGTTACAGTGTGACAGAGAAACAAAACAACCCAGTAGGGGGGAAAGAAAGCCTGGGAAACATTGACCAAGCTCTGATAGACACTTCTAAACACATCTGTGTGAGTCAAATTCAACCTCCAGCGGACAGCAGCACGCAGCAGGGGATTCAGCTGGGGGAGAGGAGGTCCCTAGCAGGGCTGCGGGCGGACATCCAGAGGCCCCTCACTGCTGGGAGCCTCGGGTCCATAGGCAAGGCTGCTGGTCAAGGTCATGTCACCGAGGACCGTTACAGATGGGCCTCGGAAGGACTCACATGTTCATAGGGGAATCGGGACAGGAGGAGTGGTGAGGGGGGAACCTAGTCTCTCTGGACCCGGGGAGGATGGTAGGAGGTGGGGAGCGGGAGAGGAGGGAGCTCACCTACTGGGAAGCCGGAGGAAGGCGCTCAGCCTAAACCCAGAGCTAGATGACTGTGTGTGTGTGTGAGTGTGTGTGTGTGTGTCAGTGTGTCTGCGAGTGTGTGTGTGTGTGAGAGAGAGTGCATGTGTGAATATGTGTGAGAGTGTGTGTGTGAGTGTGTCTGTGAGTGTGCACACGTGTGAGTGTGTGTATGAATGTATTTGTGAGTGTGTGCATACGTGAGAGTATGTTGTATGTGAGTGTGTATGAATGTGTGTGATAGTGTGTGTGTATGTGTGAGAGTGTGTCTGTGAGTGTGTGTCTGTGAGTGTGTGTGCATGTGTGAGTGTGTGTATGAATGTATTTGTGAGTGTGTGCATACGTGAGAGTATGTTGTGTGTGAGTATGTATAAATGTGTGACAGTGTGTGTATGAATGTGTGCATGCGTGCGTGAGTGTGAGTGTATGTGAGAGTGTGTGTGTGTGTGTGTGAGTGTGTGTGTGAGTGTATGCATGTGCAAGTGAGAGTGTGTGTCTGTGTGCTTCAAGGGAATCTGGCTGTCATCTTACGAGAGAAAAAGAAAACAGTTAATATTCATTGTGAACCAGAGACTCCGGACATTTTCATTCGGGCAAGGTTAAGTCCCTCAACCAGGAAAGTAGAAAGGGAAGAGTGACTGTGAGAAGCCCGAGGGCACCCGGTGGAGAAGCAGGAACACGGGCGGCAGCTCCCGGGCTGAGCCCTGTGCCGGCTGCCGCCGTGCTGCTAGGACCCGGCTTGTGCGGACTCGGCCGGAGAGAGCCCGGCAGGGACCTCTCCTGCCCCGGCTATTCACAGCGGCCCAGACATTCGGAGGGTTCGTTCACTCATTTCATCCAGGCCACAGAGCAGTCTGGGGTGGGTGTATGTTCTCTGTTTCACAGGTAAGAAAAACAAGACTCAAAGGTACAGCTTATCCAAGAAGACACAACCAGTTAGAGGCGAGTCGGGTCCGCCTGCCTTCGCAGCCAGGGCCTGTCCAAGAGCATGACACTCCCAAGAGTCTGTAGAAGACTCACACTCGCCTGGTGTCTTTCCTCATGGTGCCTTGCACAGGCAGACATGCTCAGCAAAAATATGTTAAAAAGAAAAGCTACCAGATGTAAAGAGAAGGTGTTAAGTAGTCTAGGGACAGAAGACTGGTCCTTTCCCCCCAAAGGTAGTTATAATTCCCCTCATGAGACCAAAGAGAAAATAAAGACCAATTATTTGTAGAGTCAGTAATTACATTGAGGGGAGGAAGGAGGAATTGGAGAAGGAAATGGCAACCCACTCCAGTGTTCCTTCCTGGAGAATCCCTGGGACAAAGGAGCCTGGTGGGCTGCTGTCTATGGGGTCAATCAGAATTGGACACAACTGACCCGACTTAGCAGCAGCAGGAGGAATAGCATACTATTATTATCAACAAAAATTTAGTTCTGCTATATAATTTACATGCATGATCCAACTGAATCCTTACAAAAACCTCGTGAAACAGGTTAGAATAGATCACCTGTTCTACAATTAGGGAAACTGAGTCTCAGAATGGGTAAGTGAGTTGCTCAAACTTATGGAAGTAGTAAGTGTCTGAGTGATGATCGGTTGTCACCTCTGCAGATGACACCAGGAGAACTAGCCCTTGCCGCTGGAAGCTACACCCTTGTCACCCAGTTCATCTTGCTGGGATTCTCCAGTGACCCAGACCTCCAGAAAATTCTCCTCGGGGGCCTCCTGCTCATCTGTGTCAAGACCATGGCGGGCAACCTGGGGATGATGGCGCTCATCTTCACAGACTCCCGCCTCCATAGTCCCATGTACTTCTTTCTCAGCATCCTCTCTTTTCTTGATAGCTGTTACTCCTCCGTGGTCACACTCAAGCTGCTGGTCGACTTTCTGGCCTCTGACAGGTCCATCTCCCTCAAGGGCCGCATGGTGCAGATGACCTTCTTTGTGATGCACGCATCAGCAGAGAGCTTCCTGCCGGTGTTCATGGCCTATGACCGTCGCACGGCCATCCACCGACCTCTCCACAATGGCTCTGCCATGACCAGGGGCACCTGTCTCCAGCTGCTGGCTGCTTCCTACGCTTTCGGTGGAGCTCATTCTGCTATCCAGACAGGGAACGTCTTTGCCCTGCCTTTCTGTGGGCCCAACCAGGTACCGCACTACTTCTGTAACATCCAGCCCCTTCTCTGCCTGGCCTGTGCCAACACAGCCGTGGCAGGAGGGGTCCTCTATGTCTTCTCTGCCCTGGTTACCACTCCACCTGCTACCCTCATCCTCACCTCCTACGGCCTGGTCTTGCTGGCCATCAGGAGGATGCACTCAGCAGCAGGAAGGAGAAGGCCCTCTCCATGTGTGTCTCCCACTTCCTGGCCGTTGCCATCTTCTACAGCACCGTGATTTTCACCTACGTCCAGCCTCATGGGTCCGCCAATGATACCAGTGGCCAGATAGCGTCTGTCTGCTACACCATCATAACCCCCATGCTCAACCCCGTCATCTACAGCCTCTGCAACAAGGAGGTGAAGGAGCCCCTGCAGAGGAAGCTCCTGCTAAACTCTGTGAGGTTGTTCGTTGGCAAGAGAAAGGCATAGCATCTTCCAAATCAGACTGTGAACTGTCCTAGCCAGGAGCAGCCTGGTTTGGAAGGAGGGGGAAGAAGAAAGAAGCAGCAAATACGGTACTTCCTACAGTGTTACTAAGGCAACTTTGCATCCGTTATCATAGTCTTTGCCATTGCACAGTGAGGCAGCCATCCTCAATGATCTCAGTTTACAATTGAAGAATATTTCACTCAGTAAACATAAGTTAATAATCTAAAGCAATTAGTGACAGAGTAAGCATTATATTTAGAATTATAAAGAATTATATTTTGCCTGGACATCTTTGAATATGCATGTCGGGACTTCCCTGGTGGTCCGGTGGCTAAGACTCTGTGCTCCCAATGCAGGAGGCCCAGGTTTGATCCCTGGTCAGTGAATTAGACCCCACATGCCAACTAAGACCTTGTTGTTCAGTCGCTCCGTCGTATCCAACTCTGCGGCCCCATGGACTGCAGCACGCCAGGCTTCCCTGTCCTGCACCATCTGTCCGAGTTTGCTCAAACTCATGTCCATGGAATCAATGGTGCCATCCAACCACCTCATCCTCTAAGACAGTCAAATAAATAAAAATAAATGTTTAAAATAAACCAACAAATACACACCCTCTGTGGTGAGTCTGTGCGTTTAGAGAATCACACAAACGAGCAACGCGACGTGGCGTAGTGCGAGCTTGGACGCTGGACTGGGAGGTGCGCTCTCAACCTGAGGCCCAGTTTTCGGCGCTGCCCTCTTGGCGATTTCCTGTGTGCTCTTTGCCTGGGTTTCAGCGGCTGTGCGCAGGGCTCTCTCTGGTTGTGGAGCGCGGGGCTCCTCTTTGTTCCAGTCAGAGGCTTCTCACTGTGGCGGCTGCCCTCACTGGGGAGCACACGCTTCAGCAGCTCAGCTCGCACCCTAGAGCAGGCTCGGTAGCTTGGCCCACCGGCCCAGTGGTTTCGAGGCTTGTGAACCTCCCAGACCAGGCGTTGAACCTGTGTCCTCTCCATGAGTGGGCCGACTCCTGTCCACTGCACCACCAGAGACGTCCAAGATACTCTGAACCCGGATGGGCTGGCCTCTCTCGGAGGTTTTGGATCATCAAGAGTCTTTTTTCAGATCTGTCTTAAGGATGTGATTCTAAATATAGACAATCTTACTAGACAAAGAGGCTTACCACAGCATCATGTTTGAAAACAAAACCTGGGGAGAAACCTGAATACTCAAAGAAGGAAAAAACTAAACCCCTAAATGTGATGTTTATGGAGAGGACATAATAACATGGAAAACAGAAGGTCAGAACGGTGTGATTGCAACAATGTGCTAAAAAGGAGTAGGAAAACCGGGAGGAACACACAGCGACGTGAATGATGGTCGACTAGAGTCATGGCACTGTGGGAAGAGGCTTTTCTATTTTCCCCAAAAACATTACAAAAGTTTTTAATGAGCATGTTCAATTTTGATATTTTATTCTAGAGGATAATTAAAAAATCCTTTCCAGTAAACCAAGCATGAAAATATCTGACTTTTTTGTGGCTCCTTCCAGAAAGGAAATATTTACTAAATCCTTCTCGTGCATCACATTCCTTTAACTAATACACCAAGATTTTAGTACGCACCTACAATTAAGCTCAGGACGAGACCATTATGGTGAAGAGACTCGATAAAAATTAATCTAACTCACTCACCTGTAAAAACAGACACGAGGTCATGAGGTACAGCTCAGGGTGGTAGGACCTACCTAGGTTAACACCCAGAGCATGCAGCAGGTAGCTTTATGCTACGGTGACAAACCCCAGTGTCCGTCCGCTACCACCACAGAGGCTTTTACCGACGCCAACTCGCCAGGGCAGACTTTACCCACCTGTCAGTATCTGGCCCCTCTCAGCCGACAAGACCACCATCTCAACCTTGAAGGGCCCTCCAGGCTGTCGGGGGAGATGGTCAAGAAAGTCATGGAGAGGGCGCTCAACTCTCTGGCCCGAGGTTGGCTCACATCACCTCACCCTCTTACGGCTTTAGCACAACTGCAGAAGAGACTGGGAAATACAGCCTTCTCAGCCCAGACATAGGAGAACTAACTGAGATTTCATAAACACATAGCTTTGTCTCTGTCACTGGCCAGCTGGGCGGTTGATGACAGCATCTTCTGTACGGAGTTCTGAAATGCCACCAGATTAAACCTGAAATAAGCTTCTGGTTAACTCCTGTGGGTGCCGGCTAAGTCACTTTAGTCGTGTCTGACTCTGCGACCTCATGGACCGTAGCCCGCCCGGCTTCTCTGTCCAAGGGATTCTCCAGGCCAGAACACTGGAGTGGGTTGCCGCGCCCTTCTCCAGGTCATGCTTCTACATAACTGAGGTGAGCCATTCCCTAGGGTGAAAATGTTTCCACGTCCTTTGCCTGGGCTGCGCCACCTCTGTCATTTCTTGAACTACACACTAAGTTTGTGGGGCCTCTACAGGAGCGAGATGGATTCTGAGACCTGCTCGCTGACAGTCGCCTCAAGTTGCAGGTCGCAGTTCCCTGGAATTCTAAATCTACTGCACGGCACAGGAGTATTTACTAAGAGGGAACTTAATCTAAGTCTAAACCCTGTAATGTATCACCGATGAGCCTGTATGCACAAACTCGTTCTTCAAGAGAGAATAAGAAACCACAACAAGGAAAGCATTTTGAAAACATGGAAGTCAGGAAGCAAAAAATAAAGATGGATGTGCGTATCATACAACTCTATGGTACAATTTAAAATTCATAGACAATCAGTTGCCATCCACCTCCACTAAACAGATGTTGAACAAGTGTTTACACTTTCAGCCTGAGGAGTGGCAACGTGGTGTCCTGTCCCATTCACTCAGCGTCCACAACGCCTGGCCCTGCATGGACACTTGATAAGTACCCTTGATAAATAAAGGACGGGCCTCTCATGCCGTTTTCCTTGGACCTGCGGCACCATCGTCATCTGAGAGCTTTTGAGAAATGGGGACACGGGAGACCCAGCAGATCAGAAACTGTGCTGGCCCTGTGTGAACTGGGCTGACTGCTTCTGAGCACAGTTTGGCATCGAATTAAAAAGCTGAATGTGTACATACACTGTTCACACTGTGACTCAGCAACCCAGTGAGCAGGCGCAGCATCAGGAGAGATTCTTGCATATTCGCATTTTGGAATATACGCCAGGAATGCTTAAAGCAACACTACTTCTCATAGCAAAAAAATGTGAAAGCGACTGTAGGAACAGATGAAGAAAACAGCACATATTCATACAACAAGAACTAAACAGCAGCAAAAATAAAAGAAGTGCAGGTTATGTTTCAAAATAAATGTCTCCAAAACATAAGATTGAATGAAATAAAGTAACAGAAGAATGCACAGTTACCCATTTGCAGATAATGACCCAGCAATTATTTCTGGGTATAAATACACATATATATGTAAACACATATCTCCAAAAGAAACAAAAACCCTAATTTGAAAATAGGCATACACCCCAATGTTCAGAGCAGCATTATTTACAATTGCCAAGGTATGGAAGCAAACTAAATGCCCATCAACAGATAAAAATGGATAAGTATTTATTAGATAAAACTACATTTTATTTATATAAAAATGTATCCATTTATCAATGGATAAAAATGAGGTGGTATGTATACACAGACACACACACACACACACACACACACACACACACTAGACTAATACTCAGCCATAACAAAAAAGAAAGTTTTGCCATTTGCAGAAACACAGATGGCCTTGTGTTTCTGCAAGAGGACATTATGCTAAGTGATACAAGTCAAACGGAGAAATACAAATAAAGTATGATATCACTTATATGTGGAATCTAAAAAATACACAAACTAGTGATATAACAAAAAAGTAGGGTTACTCTGGGGGCAGGGAGGTGGGAGTACAAACCATCGGGTGTAGACTAGACTAAGTGTGCACTGTACAACATGAGGAAGCTAGCCAATATTCTGTAATAACTGTAAGTGCAAAGGAACTTTTAAAAATTTTTTAAAAATTTAAATGGGCAAAATTAAACAATTATAATATTTAGAAATATATTCATAGATGGTAAAGCTGTTTAAAATAAAGCAAGGAGTGATTTCACAAAATTTGGGATAGTGCTTACCTCTTACTGGGGAGATAAAGGTGAAATTATTACCAAGTCCAAGCTCACTCTGCTCACCCCATGGACAGGCCAATAAATCCAAGAAACAGGTGTTGAGCCAAGGAAGACGACGTATTCAGCCAGATTTGGCTGACTGAGGCTGACAAATTGAGGTCTCAAAACAACCATCTTACGGGGTCTGGATGCCAGATTCTTTTATAGGAGATGGGGAGGGCACACTTTGTATGATTATAACAACAAAGGCAGGAAAGCAAGTCGAAGAAACAGTTCTAACACGGAGTCGGAGTTGGCTCTTCCTTGCCACAAAATTAGGAGAGGCTCGCAGGCGCGTCTTTAGGGCCTGCTACAGGAGATGTAAGCTGTGGACCACCCCCGCCTGCGTAAGCTGGGAGCTGGTGAGAAGCACAGAACCTCCGGCTCTTCCCCAAACCCCCGATTCCGCATCTGCATTTTAACATGGTCCTCAGGAAACTCGTAACCACATTAAAGATTCTTGCAAAGTTCTGTCTTGAAGGTAGACTGTGCAGGAGCTTGCGTGCTCAGTCGTGTTTGGCTCTTTGCCACCCATGGACTGCAGCCCACCAGGCTCCTCTGTTCATGAAATTTTCCAGGCAAGAATCCTGTAGTGGGTGGCCGTGCCCTCCTTCAAGGAATCTTCTCAAGCCAGGGTACAAACCCACATCTCTCGTGTCTCCCTCATTAGCGGGCGGACTCTTCACCACTGTGCCTCCTGGGAAACCCAGGCCCTGCTTACATACGTGTTTGACTTTGGCAACATTCTTCAAAGAGTGTGGATTTCACACACTTTTACTCGTGTATTTTGCAATTAAGAACATTCTTTTCAATGTACAGTTTGAATAGTTTTTAAATATTTCTCAGAATAAATATGGAAACAAAGATCACATATAAGAAAAGGAAGATGACAAAGAACTGAAACCAAACTCAGATATTTAGACTCAAAATCCAGTGCTAGTTCCATTCTTCCCTGCCTTTGCCCCAAAGCAGTAAATGAATGGACCCCCAGGAATGGATCAGTTTCCACGTCTTCCTGCAACTGCAATGGGCCAAAGGCCACAACAAAAATAGAAAACTGCTGGCAGCTTTGGTGACTGACGGCTCTTACCTACACATTCAGGGGTGGGGTAGGAAAGTTATTTTCCTACTCCGGTAATCCCTGCCTCTGGAAACATTTTTTTTTTCCTCCTGAAAAACTTTCCCAAAAGTGAAATGCCTGAAATTTGAATGTTGCACGTAGATGTTTTACCCATTTAGAAGGAAAGCAGGGAGAGAAGTGATACAATTCAGAGAGAGAAAGAATATTATGAAGTCTCAAATATTATATAAACACTTAATTTATATCTGAAGGTTATACACTGTACATTTAACTTATTAACAAGAGATTATACTTTAAATACTGATAACACATGTGCATAAGCTCAGACGTGTCAGCCTCTGCAGCCCCATGGACTGTAGCCTGCCAGGCTCCTCTGTCCATGGAAGTTTCCAGGCAAGAATACTGATAAACAAAGTTTCTTTTTTTTCTGCGGTGGAGCCTCATGGCTCGCTCGCAGGATCTCAGTTCCCCAACCAGGGATGGAACCTGGGCTCCCACAGTGAAAGCACCAGGGTGTACCCGCCGGACCACCAGGGACTTCTCTCACATTTAGCTTTCTACTGGAACTTTGCAGTTCACAAGTCCTGATTCATTTTGTTTATTTGAAATGGTATTTGATAGGAGAAAATCTAATTTTAATGGTGGATATAAAGATCTGCTGACAATAATTAGGCAAATGATAGAGCAGGAAACTGTGTAACTATGAAAATGACTTTCCAATGCTCTTTTAAAATTTGTAAAGAGAAATGTAACACTGATTGTCTTTCTCCCTTCATAAAGGAGAGAATCACAGTCTGCAGCTTGGTAGACTGTGAACTTCCCTCTGCTGAGGGTTCGCTGATGCTGATACTCAGCTCCTTCGGAATAGGTGCTCATCCAAACTGCTCCAAACTCACCTGTGCAGAGTTTGACTTTATTTTCTCTTGGCAAGGTCTTTTGAGTTCCTCTTCCTGGGGTGACAGTGTGGGTCACTCAGACCTGTCCGACTCTTCGTGACCCCAGGGTGGAATGTGGCCCTCTCACTCCTCTGTCCCGGGATTCTCCGGGCAGCAACACTGGCATGGCAGCCGTGCTCCTCTCCAGCGGGTCTTTCCAACCCAGGGATCGAACCTGGCTCGGCATGGCGGGCGGACCCTTCATCATCTGGGCCACAGGGAAGTCCTTCCTGAAATACGAGATGGCAACCCACGCCGGTACTCTGGCCTGCAGAGTCCCCACGGACAGAGGAGCCTGGGGGGCTACAGTCCACGGGGTCTCAAGGAGTCGGACATGACAGAGCGACAGACACACACACACACACTCTGCCAGGTAGCAAAGATGTTCTCTCAGGAAATTCTGGGCAATCCCAGCCAGTTTAAAAGTACCCTCCGACCCTTCCCTAATGCCCACCCTACACACACTCCTTCCTTTCCCAGAGCTCAGAGGGCCAAGGTGTCAGGGTGGGAGAGACAGAAATGTTGCCTGGTCCTCTGTCGTGGTCTCTCCGTGCTGGCCTCTCCCCTGACAACCTCTTTCCACCTGGTTTCCCGTTGCCAGACCATGAGGTCATGGTCCTGACTCCATATCCGAATGCCACTCTAGACTCTCAGCCTCTGCTGGGACACTCTCAGAGGGGTTGGCCACACTCGCCCCCTCCCATGCCATTCAGGGTCTCTGACCAGCCCTGCCATACACGCACTTCTTCCCACCGCTCCTTGGAGTGATGGTTCCCTTACTTCAAGAGGTATGGCGGCTCTGGAGACCACGGGATTCCTGCTGGATTCACCGGCCCAGCCCCTAAGCTCTCAACGGCTCTTTCCTAACTTGCAAGCCTAGGGAATTTTTATCTGGAGAGAAAGAAAAGCTCTGGA
Source organism: Antilocapra americana (assembly GCA_007570785.1). Lineage (NCBI taxonomy): Eukaryota > Metazoa > Chordata > Mammalia > Artiodactyla > Antilocapridae > Antilocapra > Antilocapra americana. The sequence continues at coordinate 691,403 of ML663051.1, read as the reverse complement.
AAAAGCTGGTTCTGACTGAGCACCTATTCCTGTATGCCTGTGGTTAAGGCACAAGTCTATGCCCTGGGTCACTGAAGACTCTAGCTTTTGAAGTTCAAAAGCTTCTTATCACAAAAGTTTTATCTCTGCCTTGAGTTTCCAAAACATATTTTAAACCTCCAAGGCCAGGGATTGACTTTTTTGGTATTTGCACAATTGCAGCAGTAACCCTACCCCAAGGTGTGGCTGCCAAGAGGTCTTGTTTGAAGAGGGAAAGATCACTGAGTTTGTTCGTTTGTTTGTTTAATTATTTTAAAAAATCAGTGTATCAGAATAAAATTCTCCTGTATCTAATTGTAAACATTCACACATTTTCTCCACCAGTCACCTTATCTTTTAGCCACCGACTTTGGAAATATATGTACTGCATGTTGCACATGTGTTTTAAATTTTGTTGTTCTCCTTTATAATTGAACACAGTTGTCAAACTTACTTAAATTCAATAAGCATCAAATTTACTTTTTTTTGGCATACCCAATGGTATCTTTCTTTGTCTCAGTTGTAAAATCATTAACATCAGCATTTTATTTTTCCATTTTCCACTCTACTTCTATAAATAAGGATAAATACGCAATAAAGTGTTCAAGGAGTTACACAAACATGGCCATATTTAGACAGCAGCACTACTCAGATGAAACCATTGGCTGACAGACAGCAGCACTCTGAGGGAGCACAAAATGGTTGTCTACAGAAACAGAGAAGTCAAATTTGGCATGAGAAGGGAGTTTAGGGGTGCCGCTATATATGAAAGGACCAGCTGTCTAAAGTCAGCGATCACCTGGATTTTGATTCATTCATTTTTTTGTTCACCGTTACCTATCTTCACATGTCTAAGTGGAAACAACGAAAACAATTCTACTTAAAATGGTCTTGAAAGCGTCAAAGTGCTAGTCCATCTATCATGTCTGCCTCTGCTTGACCCCGTGGACTGTGGCCCTCCAGGCCAGAACACTGGGGTGGGTTGCCATTCCCTTCTCCAGGGAATCTTCCCAAGCCAGGGATCCGAACCCGGGTCTCCTGCCTTGCAGGACATTCTTCACCATCTGAGCCACCAGGGAAGCCCTGTGATGGCTTTATCAAAATAGAATTCCCGTATCCTACAGTCCGTCTAAGTACAAAAGATCCACACCTCTCCTCTTCCTTTGTCTCTCCTTTCCTAGTACACTCACAAAATTTCTGATGCCAGATGTTCGGGGTTTCCCACACACACCAAGCAATTCTCTGCGATACCAGCTAGATGCTCTGCAATTCACCAACCAAGGTTAGCACAGACCCCACAGGTAAGGGCTCAGTCCCACCAGACTGCTCTCCACTTCCGACACCAAACCAAGCAGTAGGTCCCGAGGTTATCCACAACTTCAGTCTGATTTGGTTGCAAATTGGAGGTTTCCATGACCACCCTCACCTCACCCTTGGATACGATTATTTGGTATAACAGGTCATAGAACTCAGGAAACATTGACTTATGTTTATCAGTTTATCATAAAATAAAAGGTATGAAGGGGACTTCCCTGGTAGTCCAGTGGTTGAGAATCCACCTTGCAATTCAGGAGACATGGGTTTGATCCCTGGTCAGGGAACTAAGGTCCCACATGCTGAGGATCTTAGCCCATGAGCAGCAAGCACTGAGCCTGCACACCACGACTAGAGTCCGCACGCCACACGGAAAGGCCCCACACAGTGCAACAGAGCTCCTGTGTGCCACGACCGAGATCTGATTCAGCCAGACCAATAGATGCTTTTTAAAAGGTGTGATAAAGGACGCAGATGAACAGAGGAAGAGACACACGAGGCAAGGTCCAGCAGGGTCCCAAGTGCGGGGTCTTCTGTCCCTAGAGTTGGGGTGCACCTTCCCCCCAACATGTAGATGTGTTTACCAACCCAGAAGGTTTCCAAACTCCATGTTGTTGAGATTTTTATGGAGACTTCATCTTGTCTACAAGATGATCAGTTATCCCTTCCATTTCCTCTCCCCTTGCTGGAGTATAGGCAGCGGAGTACAGGCACTCCTTTTCGTGGCCGAATAGTATTCCTTTGGATCTGCACCATTTAATGCATCCATTCACCAGTTAATAGACATTTGGATTGTTTTCACCTTTTAACTATGATGAATAATGCTGCTAGGAACATTCATGTACAAGTTCACGTACAAGTATGAATACATACTTTTAATTCTCTAGGAATAGAATTGCTGGGTCATACAGAAGCCCTGTGTTTAATCTGTTGAACTACCAGACTGTTTTCCAAAGTGTCTACATCATTTTACATTCCCACCAGCAGTGTCAGAGGACTCCAGATTCCTCCCAGCCTTACTAATACTTGTTCATATCCTCCATCTTTTACCATTAAAAACATCCTCATGAATGTGAAGTGGAATGTCTTGCTGTGGTTTTGATTTTCATTTTCCTGATGACCAAAACTGTCAAAAAATCTTTTTATGTGCTTATTGACCATTTGTATTTCTTTTCTGGAGTAAGTGTTTATTCAGATTGAATTCCCATTATTAATTGTGTTATTTTCATTACTGAATTTATATGTTCTTTTTATATTCTAGATACAAAGTCCTTTAGCAGATAATACGGTTTGCAAATATTTCTTCCATTCAATAAGATGTCCTCTCATTCTTTTGAAAGTGTCCTTTGATGCACAAAACTTCTTAACTTTAATGAAGTCTAATTTACCAATTGAAATGGGCTGATTTTTTTTGTCACCCCACCCCGCTCCTCCCAGAAAAATTCATATGTTGAAGCGCTGATCCCTAATATGATCATATTAGGTGATGGGGCCTTGAGGAGATAATCACGTCTAGATAAGCCCATGAAGGAAGGGCCCTCGTGGGGAGGTCCATGTGCTCTTAAGAAGAAATGCCAGAGCGCTTGTTCTTGTCCCCTGCTTTCTCCTTCCTTCCTTTCTTTCTCTTCCTTCGGAGGACGTAGTGAGAAGGCAGCTTTCTGCAAGCCAGTAAGAAAACTTTCACCAGAACTTGACTGTGCTCATTCTCTGATCCCAGACCTCCAGCCTCTGGAGCTGTGAGGAGTGCATTTCTCTTGTTGAAGCTACCCAGCCCATGGCATTTTGCTGTGGCAACCTGAGCTAAGAATTCGTTTATTTTTTGTTTGCTTGCTTCCCATGCTACCGGCATCATAAGTAAGAATCTGTTGCCAAGTCCAAGATCACAAGGATTTTTTTTTTAACTTTTTTGGAATAGAGTTGGTTTACAATGTTGTGTTAGCTTCTGCTATCCAAGAAAGTGAATCAGTTATATACATACATATATGTCTATAGTCACTCTTTTCTAGGATTCCTTTCCCGTATATGCCATTGCAGAGCACTGAGTGGCACCCTCTGTGCTTACAGCAGCTTCTTATTAGTTACCTATTTCATATGTAGCAGTGTGTGTATCAACCCCAATCTCCCCATTATAGCCCTACCTCATTTATCCCCTGGTAACCATAACTTTGTTCTCTACACCCATGACTCTACCTGTTTTATAAATAAGTTCATTTGTACCCTTCTTTTTCCTTGAGATCCCACATATAAGTGAGATGATGGTATTTGTCTTTCTGTGTCTGACTTGCTCTGCTCAGTAAGACAATCTCTAGGCCCAGTCATGTCCCTGCAAATGGCATGATTTTATTCTTTTTTATGGCTGTGTAGTATTTCATTGTATATATATACCACATCTCCTTTATCCTTTCCTCTGTTGATGGCCATTTGGGTTGTTTTCATGTCCTGGTTATTGTAAATAGTGCTGCAATGAAAAATTTGGGGTACACGTATCTTTTCAAATTATGTTTTTCTCTGGATATACACCCAGGAGTGGGATTGCTAGGTCATATGGGAGTTCTATTTTTAGTTTTTGAAGGAACCTCCATACCGTTCTCTGTAGTGGCTGGACCAGTATTCACTCCCATCAACAGTGTAGGAGGGTTCCCTTCGCTCCAGCCCCTCTCCAGCACTTTTTAAATGATTTGTTTAGCTTCTCTTTGGCGGCACGCAGGCTCTCTCTAGTTGTGGCAAGCAGGGGCTACACTCCACTGCGGTGGCTTCTCTGGTTGCGGGCCATGGATTCTAGGCACCCTGGCTTCCGTGGCTGCAGCCCGTGGGCACAGTAGCTGTGGCACTCGGGCTTAGGTGCCCAGTCGCATGTGGAACCTTCCCAGACCAGGGATCAAACCTGTGTGTCCTGCACCGGCAGGCAGACTCTCATCCTCTGTACCACCGAGGAAGTTCTCTGCATCATTCGTCGTCTGTCGGTTTTTTGGTGACGGCCATTCTGACCAGTATGGGGTGGTACCTCATCGCTCGCTCAGCTCGCATCTCTCTGATAACTAGCGATGTTGAGCGTCTGTTCATTGCTCTTGGCCATCTGCATGTGTTCTTTGGAGCGACGTCTGTTTAGGTCTTCTGCCCATTTTCTGACTGGGTTGTCAGGGTTGTTTTTTTTTAAGACTCAGCTGCATGAGATGTTCGTATCTTTTGGAAATTAATCCCTTGGCGGTTGCTTCACTGGCCAATATTTTCTCCCATTCTGAGGCTTGTCATTTGTGAAGATTTACCTCTACGTTTTCTTCTAACAGTTTTTAGGTTTTAGCTCTTAGATTTGGATCTTTCATTCATTTTTGGTCTATTTTGTATATAGTGTGAGGTAGAGATCTGGCTTCATTCTTCTGTGTGTGGATATCCGATTGTCTCAGCACCACGTATTGAAGAGACTGTTCTCTATTAAATACTCTTGGCACTCATAAAAAATCAATTGGCCGTAAATATATAGGTTTATTTTTGAACTCTCTATTTCATTGCTCTATATGCCTATTCTTATGCCTGTTCCCACACTGTTTTGATTGCTGTAGCTTTGTATTAAGTTTTGAAATTAGTAAATATGAGTCTTTCAACTTCTTTTTTCTGGATTGTTTTGGCTGTTCTTGGTCCCTTGAATTTACATACGAATTTTAGCTTCTGCATTTCTGCCAATAAGCCAGTTTGAATTATGATAGGGATTGAGTTAAATCTGTAGATTCTAGTTGGAGAGTATTGTTGTTTTAAAAATAGTAAACTTCTTACCTGTGAACAGGGCACACCTCTCAGTTAAGCAGATCTTTCATTTTGTTAAACAGTGTGTTGTTGTTTTAGAGATTAAATTCTGCACTTCTTTGTTAAATTCATTCCTAAGTATTTTATTCTTTTTGATGCAACCTTAAATTGTTTTCTCAACAGCATTTTCAGATGGGTCATTCCAAGTGTACATAAATATAATTGATTTCCAACGACTTTATCAAGATATTCATAAACCATACATCTCACTCATTTAAAGTGTGTGATTCAATGGTAGGAGTAAATTGATTTATGTATATTCTATGTCTTGTTAATTTACTGAATTCTTTCATTCTAACATTTTTGGGTGGCTTTCTTCAGAATACAGGATCACATGACCTGTGAATAGAGATGGTTTTATTTCCTTTTTTAAAATCTGGATTCATCCTCCCCACCCCAGCCCTCGCCTCCATCAGCACTCCTCATCCTCGCTGCTAATGTCGCTGGAAAGAAACTCCAGCACCATGAAAGCTGTGGGAGCAGACGTCCTTTTCTCCTTCCTTGTTCTAGAGGAAAATCATTTACTCTTTCATCAGTAAGTATTATGTTAGCCATGAGTTTCTCACTGAGGTCCTTCATTAGACTGGGGAAATTTCCTTCTACTCCTAATTTGTTGAATGTTTTTATAAAGAAAGAATGCTGTATTTTCCTCACACGCTTCTTTCTGCATCTGTTGATGGATGCCGTGTCAGTAACAATGCCCCTTGCGCGTTCTTGATTTCAGTCGTTTGGTCACTTAGTCTTCTTTCCTTTTTTCATCAGTTTCACTAGGTTTGTCACTCTTGTTGATCTTTCCAAGGAACCAACTTTTGGTTTGCGTACTTTTCTCTATCATTTTTCTATTCTCTATCTGATTTTCATCCTGTATTTGTCTCTCTTGCTTGCTTGAGCTTTTGCTCGTTTTCCCCTTAAATGCCTTTAGGTGAAAGTTCAAGTTATTGATTTTAGATTTTTCTTCTTTTATAAAATTGGTGTTGAAACTATAAATTTCCCTCAAAGTACTGTTTTAGCTGTATCCCATAAATTTTACAGTGTGCCTTAAATTTTATTCATCTCATATTTTCTAATTTCTCTTGTGATTTCTTCTCTGATTCATTGAGTATTAAAGTGAAAGTGAAGTTGCTCAGTCATGTTCGACTCTACGACCCCGTGGACTGTAGCCCACCAGGCTCCTCCGGCCATGGGATTCTCCAGGCAAGAGGACTGGAGTGGGTTGCCATTGCCTTCTCCAAGGGATCTTCCTGACCCAGGGATCAAACCCCGGTCTCCCACATTGCAGGCAGACTCTTTAACCTCTGAGCCACCAGGGAAGCCCCACTGATTATTAAGGAGTGTATTATTGAATATACTTAATATATACAAAGTATATATATAAATTGATGATTAAGGAGTATATTAATTCCACCTATCTGTAAATTTCTAAAATTTCTTTCAGTTATTGATTTATAATTTCATTTCATTGTGGTTAGAGAATACTAATTTCAATCTTTTCAAATCTATTGCAGTTCATCGTCTAGAATATTGTCTACTCTGAAGAAAGTTCTATGTGCACATGAGAAAAACTTGTATTCTGCTACTGCTGAGCACACTGTTCTATAGACGTCTGTTAGGATTCGTTGGTTTATATTGTCCAACTCTATTTCCTGTTAATCTTCTGCCTAGTAGTTCTATTATTGAAAGTGAGGTATTAGAGTCTCCAGTGATTATTGTCAAATTGTCTAGCTCTCACTTTACTTTTGTCAATTTTTGCTTCCTGTATTCTGGGATTCTGTTGTTAGATATATATACTAACATATAGTATATAGTATATATATATATATATAGTAGTTGTCTTCTTGATGGATGGGCCCTGCTTTCATTATCTCTAGATTTTTTATCTCTAGTTATATGTTTTTGTTTTAAAATCTATTGTCTGATATTATAACCCCTCCAGATTTCTCTTGAGGTGCTGTTCATTTTCTTCATTTTCTTTTCTATTCTTTGGATTTCACAATCTCTTTTGACTTATTCTCAAGTTCACTAATTCTTTCTTTATCCAGTTCAAATCCACTCTTGACCCTCTCCAGTGAGTTTTTTTGTTATTTTACTTAAAATTTCACAAATTCCATTAGATTCTTTCTTTAATTTCTATTGAATTCTGTAGATCTGTAGATAGTGAGATGTTGTCATCATATCCTCTTTCACCTCTTTAAGCACAGCTTCCTATGCTTCTTTGAATACATTTATAATGACTGCTTTGGAGTCTCTGTGGATTCTGACATCTCTCCCTCTCACAGGCAGTCTCTGTTGCCTGTCTTTCATCTTGTGTGCGAGTCACACTTCCCCGTTTCTTTAAATGTCACATGATTGTTGAATCACACACTCCACTCCACATAGCACATTGCCGCAACTCCGGACACTACTCTCTTCCCTCTGTCTCCAGGGCTCATTGTTGCTGTCTGTCTGTTTTATTATTACCTTCTATTGGCGTATGTTGACTTACAGTGTTCTGTTAGTTTCTGCTGTGCAGCAAAGTGGATCGGTTATGCCACACGTACACTCCCTCTTTTCCAGATTCTCTCCCACACAGGTCATTGCAGAGCATGGAGTCCCTGTGCTGCACGGCGAGCTCTCATCATTTCTTATGCAGTGTGCGTGTATGTCAGCCCCAGCCTCCCAATCCATCCTGCACGCCCCACAGGTCCCTTACCTTGGTTCTCAGCATGTTGTCTGTCAGCTACAAGAGCCACAGACATGCAGCTCACTCTTGTTAGTGGCTGGGTCAGCAGCACAGTGTGCCAAGTAAATAGAAATGAAGCAAGTATCTAAGACCTACTAACGCATATGGAATAATCCATATTTAGCATCTGCATTCTCCAATGCATGCTGATGATCCAAGTCAATCACAGAGGATAAAAGCTGAACCATGACCCCATGAAATCCATCACAACTCCTTGCCGTTTCCTTGACAAGATGTAAGTAGGAATCTTAAAAGGACTACTCTGAATGGCTTTCCCTCTAAGAGGTTAATGGAGATTACCAAGTAGCAGTACCTTCCTGTTGCTCCCTAATTAACGGAAGTATCCCTCCTTTTTCTCTGCCTTTGGAATAGGCCCTGTTTTGCCAGAATACAGCAGAATGAGGATGAAAGGTGGAGAGAATATGCCTAGGGCTGTCGTTAGATTCTTTCTGGTAAGAATCACAAATGTTAACCACGTTCCCTTTATATCACTGCCAAGTGATCCAAGCAGAATCAAAACCCAACACAATATAATGAAAGGAGATCTGTCTGATCAATCAATTCCAATTTTGGAAATCTATATTACTAAGCATGTAATACATGCATACATGTATACAAAGATCAGCAAAAAGATATTCATTGAAGCATTATTTGAAAGGGCAGTATTTGTCCATCAATAAGAGAAAAATGTACATCAATAGGAAAAAGATTAAATGAATTTGAAGTGAAAGTGAAGTCGTTCAGTGGTGTCTGACTCCTAGCGACCCCGTGGACTGCAGCCCACCAGGCTCCTCCGTCCATGGGATTTTCCAGGCAAGAGTACTGGAGGGGGTGCCATTGTCTTTTCCGTGAAGAGATCTCTAGTCTTTCTCATTCTATTTTTTTCCTCTATTTCTTTGCACTGTTCACTTTACCTCCCTTTGCTATTCTCTGGAACTCAGCATTCAGCCGACTCTCTCTCTCCATTTCTCCTTTACCTTTTGTTTCTCTCCTTTTCTCAGCTACTTGTAAGGTCTCCTCAGACAGCCACTTCACCTTCTTGCATTTCTTTTTCTTTGATGGTTTTAGTCAGTCATTGGGAGGACTGATGCTAAAGCTGAAACTCCAGTACTTTGGCCACCTGATGAGAAGAGCCGACTCATTGGAAAAGACCCTGATGCTGGGAAAGATGGAAGGCAGGAGGAGAAGGGGCAGCAGAGGATGAGATGATTGGATGGCATCACCGACTTGATGGACATGAGTCTGAGCAAACTCTGGGAGATGGTGAAGAACAGGGAAGCCTGGAGTGCTGCAGTCCACAGGGACACAGAGAGTCAGGGACAGTCTAACAACTGGACACATATTGTCGGACTTCCGTGGCATTCCGTGGCGGTCCAGGAGCTAGCGCTCAACTCTCCCAGTGCAGGGGCCAGAGTTCAACTCCTGGTCAGGAAGCTAGATCCTACATACAACTATCGAAGATCCCACGTGCCAACTAAGACCCAGCACAGTCAAATAAATGAAATACTTAAACAAAAATAGTAACTAAATAGGCAAGAAAGAACATCAGTATCACACAGAACTGAGCTGGAAACTCACTCCACCGTTTCCTGTGTGACCTGTGGTAAGTGGCCTCTCCAGTTCAGTTTTATTATCGTCACAGTAAAGACAACACATCAGCCTCCTGGGGTGCTGTATCGTTAAATGAGATAAGCTGTGAGAAGGCTTCTGTCATCGTCTCCGGGAAAAAGTGGCACTCAAAAATTTTTCCCTTCTGGCAAGATCACCATCTGTGTGTTGGACTTTCAAGAGCACCTTCTCACATCACTGACACTAAAACACAAATGCTGCTACTAATAATAACAAGATCTAATATTTATTGAGCTCCCATCAAGTGTCACTCTTCCATGTGTTTTATAGGCATCCTCTCATTTAGAGCCCTATGAGACAGAGAGCATTACTATCCCAACACCAAGGCTAAGGGCAGACACAACTCACGACCAAGTTTTTTTTCTCTCAGCCATGGGATCTTAGTGACCCGACCAAGGGTTGAACCCAGGCCCAGAAGTGGGAGCATAGCGTCCTAACCACTGAACTGGCAAGGAATTCCCAAAGACCAAGTTTCTAAGACTCCAAAGTTATCATTGTTAACAACTATGTTTTGCTCATTGACATTTTAAAAGACTTTGATATATTAGTAAATTGCTTTACCAATTCAAGCTGGATTTAGAAAAGGCAGAGGAACCAGAGATCAAATTGCCTACATCCACTGGATCATCGAAAAACCAAGAGAGTTCCAGAAAAACATCTACTTCTGCTTTATTGACTATGCCAAAGCCTTTGACTGTATGGATCACAACAAACTGTGGGAAATTCTTCAAGAGATGGGAATACCAGACCACCTGACCTGCCTCCTGAGAAATCTGTATGCAGGTCAAGAAGCAACAGTTAGAACTGGACATGGAACAACAGACTGTTTCCAAATAGGAAAAGGAGTACATCAAGGCTGTATATTGTCACCCTGCTTATTTAACTTATATGCAGAGTACATCATGAGAAACTCTGGGCTGGATGAAGCACAAGCTGGAATCAAGATTGCTGGGAGAAACATCAATAACCTCAGATATGCAGACGACACCACCCTTATGGCAGAAAGTAAAGAAGAACTAAAGAGCCTCTTAATGAAAGGGAAAGAAGAAAGTGAAGAAATTGGCTTAAAGCTCAGCATTCAGAAAACTAAGATCATGGCATCTTGTCCCATCACTTCATGGCAGATAGATGGGGAAACAGTGGAAACAGTGACAGAGTTTATTTTTCTGGACTCCAAAATCACTGCAGATGGTGATTGCAGCCATGAAATTAAAAGATGCTTACTCCTTGGAAGAAAAGCTATGACCAACCCAGACAGTATACTAAAAAGCAGAGACATTACTTTGCCAACAAACGTCCATCTAATCAAGGCTGTGGTTTTTCCAGTGGTCATGCATGGATGTGAGAGTTGGAAAGCTGAGTGCCGAAGAATTGATGCTTTTGAACTTTGGTATTGGAGAAGACTCTTGAGAGTCCCTTGGACACCAAGGAAATCCAACCAGTCCATCCTAAAGGAGATCAGTCCTGAGTGTTCATTGGAAGGACCGATGCTGAAGCTGAAACTCTAATACTCCAATGCAAAGTACTGACTCACTAGAAAAGTCCCTGATGCTGGGAAGGATTGAGGGTGGGAGGAGAGGGGACGACAGAGGATGAGATGGCTGGATGGCATCACCGACTCAAAGGACATGAGTCTGAGTGAACTCCAGGAGTTGGTGATGGACAGGGGGCCTGGGGTGCTGCAGTCCGTGGGGTTGCAAAGAGTCGGACACGACCGAGCGACTGAGCTGACTGACTAATTCAGACATCTCTCAGCGATGTATGAACATCTCTCAGCCACACTGTTAGTTATAAGCATCGGAAACTTTTGGCTACTTTGATAAGCTCCTAAAGTGAAAGTACTTTATTATCCTTTTCATTTATTTTATTACTGGCAAGAGTAAACAGTTTTCCATAAATTTATTAGTTGTGTAACTTTTTATCATTAGTTTATGGTAATAATGTCTTCTGAGCACATATTACATGAACTTTTTGTATAATAAACACGTTAACCGTTTGTCATCTTTGCTGTAATTTTGCTGCTTTGTATGTCTCATTTTATCTCAGTTAATTTGCATAAAGAAATTTTAAATGTCAGTGTAATCTAATGTGCTTTTCTTTTTTTAATTTATTTTTATGACCTAAAAGTAAGTTAAAAAAAAAAAAGACTAAAGACAGGCCACAGACTGAAAGAAAATATTTGCAAGACAGCTACCTGAAGAAGGGTTATTATCCAAAATATATGGAGAAATCTTAAGCCTCAACAATAAGGAAACAAACAACGAAATTTAAAAATGGGCAAAAGACCTGATCAGACACCTCACAGAAGATATGCAAGTGACAGATAAAGATATGAGATAAGCACCTAAGGAATTATAACTCAACGCAACAATGAAACGCCCCTACACAGCTCCTAGAATGAGTGAAATCCAAAACACCAACAACACCAATGCTGATGAGGATGGAGGGCAACAAGAACTCTCTCTCCATTACTAATGGGAATGCAAATGGCACAGACACTTTGGAAGGCAGTTTGGCAGCTTTTTACAAAACTAACCATACTCTTACCATATGATTCAATAAACACACTCTTTGGTATTTCCCCAAATGACTTTGAAAACTTATGTCCACACAATACTTTCATGAATGAATGTTTACAGCAGCTTTATACAAAACTTTTAAAATTTGGAAGTAACCAGAACAAATAATTCTAAAATTTGCATGGAAACACAAAAGATCCCAAATAGCCAGGTCAACCTTGATAAAGAAGAACAAATCTGGAAGTATCCTATTTACTGGTTTCAACTATACTACAAAGCTACAGTAATCAAAACAGCTAGGTACTGACAGAAAAGCAGACACATAAATCAATGCATCAGAAGAGAGAGTCCAGAAATACACCATACACAAAAATAAACTCAAAATGGACTAAGGACTGAAATGTAAGTCCTAAAACCATAAAACTACTAGAAGAAAATTATAGGCAGTATACTCTTCGACAACAGTCTTAGCAATTGGCAGGGGTGGGGGATGGGGTAGGTTCTTTCTTCTCAGGAAACAAAAGTGAAAACTAATGGAACTACATCAAACTAAAAAGCTTTTTCACAGCAAATCAAACTATCAGAACAAAAAGGCAGGCTAATGAATGGGAGAAGATATTTGCAAACGATATATCCAATAAGAGGTTAATATCCAAAACATACCAAGAAGTCATAAAATGCAACATCAGGAAACTATGATGGTCCAGTGGTGAAGACTGTGTTGTCACCGCCAAGGGCCTTGGTTTGATCCTGGTCAAGGAACCAAGATCCCATAAGCTGAAAGGCATGGACAGAAAAAAGAAAAAAGAAAAAACACCTAGGCAGCAAAAAAACAACTTGATTTAAAAATGGGCAGAGGACCTGAATAGACCTTTTTTCAAAGAAGACATACAGATGGCTAAAGACATGTGAAAAGATACTCAACATCATTAATCATCAGGGAAACTCAAATCAAAACGACAGTGAGATCTCACCTCACACCTGTCAGCATGGCTCTCATCAAAAGGGCAGCTTGTGTTGGTGAGGACGTAGGGAGAAGGAAGCCCTCACGCACTGTTAGTGGGACTGTAAAGTGGTACAGCCGTAGGGAAAGCCGTTTGGAGCCCCCTCAACAAATTAAAAATAGAGCTGCCATCTGATCAAGCAGCTTCACTTATGGATACTTTCCCAAGAAAAGCAAAAAACTAACTTGAAAAGATATTCACTTGCACACCAATATTCATTGGAACATCATTTACAACAGCCAAGATGTGGATGCACCTTAAGTTAGGAAACAGCAGTCTTGCCGTTTGCAACAACATGGGTGGGTCTAGAGGGCGTTATGCTAAGTGAACTAAGACAGAGAAAGGAGAATAATGCATGATGTCGCTTATATGTGGAACCTAAACATAAACAAAATGAAAACAAACTCACAGACAGTAAGAATAAATGGGTAGTTAGTTGCCAGAGGGGAAGGAGATAGGGTAGGATAAATAGGTGAAGGGGATTAAGAGATATGAACCTCCAGTTATAAAATAAATAAGCCACAAGGATGACTTCCAGCATAGGCATAGGGTCAACAATATTTTAGTAACTTGTTATGGGGACAGATGGTTACTAGACTTACCACACTGACCATTTCATAATGCATGCAGATGTCAAATCACTAGGTAGGACACCTAAAACACTGTATGTCAATCAAGTTTCAATTTTATTAAAAAGTTCATAATCTACTGGCACTTTTTAATCATGTAAAATAATTAGAGACTAATGTGAAAATACAGTTGACCCTCAAACAACATGGGTTTTAATGGTGCATGAGTCCACTTCTATGAGGATTTTCTCCAATAAATATGTGTCACAATACAACACAACCCGTGGTTGGTTGAATCTAAAGATGTGGAAACTCAGATACAGAAAGACAACTGTAAAGTTATATGGTTATTTTTTTACTGTGTGTAGCATTGGAGCACCTAACCCCACCTTGTTCAAGGTGAGCTCTATATATTTAAAGCCTAAATTGCTTGGTTGAAATAAATATAGGAAGTGAGGTCTGGGCAGTCACTGTCTAGAACTGACATTTCAGAGAAGCTTCCGGAGAGGTTAGCCTTGATTAAAAAAAACAAAGATGTCCTTTAATAGGTGAATGGATAAACAAACCATGGTGTATTCGTACAATGGAATTGTTTTCAGTTTTTTGGGGGTTTTTTTAGGTAAGAAGTGGATTTATTCAGATTCGGCCATCACAGGGGGACAGTGGGTCAGTGGGGGCGGCGGGGGGTGGTTATTCAGCAATTAAAAACAAACAAAAAAAGAGCTATCAAGTCATTAAAAGACATGAAGGGAAAAAAGGCATATTGCTAAATGAAATAAGACAACCTGAAAAACAAAGAGGCAAAACTATGGAGACAGTAAAAGACAAACAACAAAAATCACAAAATCACAACAGAAAACAGTCATTGCCAAGGATTAGGGAGGAAGGGATTAGAGGAACTCAGGATTTTTAAAGTAGTGAAAACTTTCCATGGGATACTGTAATGGTAGAAACACCATCCATTTGTCAAACCCACCAAAAGAGAAACTCATGATTCCCTCATGTAAACGATGGACTTTAGTTATTAACAATGTATCAACCAATGTTGGCTCATGAATATATGATAGTAATAGTAGAGGAAACTGATTTGGGGGTGGAGGGGTGGGATAAGTAGGGAGACAATAAGTGAGGGGTTATCTGGAAGCTCTCTGTACTTCCCACATTTTTTGTAACTGCACTGAAAAACGTATCAGTACTTTTTTCCAAAGAGTTTGCAAGTTCTTCTCCCCAAAATCCAATATTCACCTGTTTTTAAATATAACTTTAAAAATATAAATATGTTTAGATATAACTTTAAAAATCTAAGAAAATGGGGACTTCCCTGGGGCTCCAGTGGTTCAGAACCCACATTCCAATGCAGAGGGCGGAGGTTCAATCCCTGGTTGGGGAACAAAGATCCCACATGCCACAGGGCAACTAAGCTTACACATGGCAACAAAGACTCAGCACAGTCAAAACATTAAATTTTAAAAATCTAAGTAAACGAAGTATGTGGTGTGAGAGGAAAAAAATCTTTCGATGTACTGACTTTTCTTCCCTCTGCCTTGTGATGCTTTATGTGTTACGTACAGAAGGACCTATTTCTGTGCTAACTCATTTCACATTTTGAATTACAAGTTTACAATGATCTGCTCATCCCCCAGTAAGTCTGTTTACTCTTCGCTTTCTGTGTCCCTAGTTGCGGCAACTTTAAAAACAGCTCTATTTCCTTTCAGATCATAGACTCTCAGAGCTGGTAGGAACCTGAATATGACAATACCCAAATGACTCACTTTCTAGATGAGGAAACTGCGGGTCTAGAGTACATAGACTAAACTGCGGCCATGCAACAGGTTAGAGAAAGCAGTTGAACCCAAGTGTTTATCACCTGTGTCAAAAGATAATCTAAATCTTCCCATTTTTCAAATGGTTTAAGGTTAGAAAATTTCAGAGATGTGTTCATTGATCAATTGGGCTGTAGCGGGCAAAAAAGGGGACCCAATATGCAAGTGAACCTCAGGAAATCTCGGAGAAGACAGAACGCTGGAGATCTATCTGCACCTACCCCCTAACCCCGTCTCTGAGTTCTAGAATGGAAGGAACTATAAGAGACGGAAAAAGTGGACGGGTAAAGCCACTCTTGAGCAGGGTTGGGTGGGTGGAGGGTCATCGCTAGAACCGAGGATCGAGTTGGCCAACGAGGACTTCTACTTACAGAAGGAAGAAACTTTTATTGCAACTTCAAGGCAGGAACAGCACAGGAAAAAGTCAGCAGTGGTGTGAGCAGAGGTGCCAAAGAGGAAATTACTGTAGCCACGGCAGAAAGAACAAGTACAAAGGAGGCAAGCCTCCTGAGAGTTCGGCATACCAATGGCTGGGTTGGGGTTCACGGTCCAAAATGCTGACGTAATATTTACTCAAGCCTGGAGTCTCTGAGAGGATGTGGTGCAGGACTTTGTTCTAATATTAATAAAACAGACCTCCTCCTCCTCAGGGCAATGCTTCCATTGATCCTGTTTACCCACACTTCACTGTAGGACCCTGCTTGTATGCAAACCCTCTGAAGGATTTTCGTTAGGTAGTGCAACTTCTATATGTGGTAAGACATTCCCGTTGAGCTAGCCTTTCTCGAAAATAGTTGGGTTCCAGTGTATCAGGAGCCTGAAAATACTCTTTTAACTTTTGACCCAGAAATTCATCTTCTGAGGAAATAATCCAGATGACAAAGATTTATACACACAGGTGTTTACTACAGCATATTTTTAATACTATACATAAGTAGCATACCTACGTATCCAACAACTGGGCAAAAGTTAAGTAAGTAATGGTATATCCATTTGATTAAATACCATGCAGCCATGAAAAACAAACACAAAAACATGGTCTTGAAGAATTAACTGGGAAATATTATAAAACAATGTTAGACAAGAGAAGCAGGTAACTGTGCTGTTGGTTTTGTATAAGCTCTATTATAGCTTCTGCTTAAAAAAAGATCCTGTACTTTCTAAATTGTTTTCAGTTATTATATTCTTAAAAATGCTTATAGCCAGTGCAAACCATCAATTAAAAGCAAGTTACTCAATGACCTTCTCTACACTGTCACCAGTTTTAAACCTCAAGAATGTACCTAGCCAGCAATCCCACTGCTGGGCATACACACCGAGGAAACCAGAAATGAAAGAGACACGTGTACCCCAATGTTCATCGCCGCATTGTTTACAATAGCCAGGACATGGAAGCAACCTAGATGCCCATCAACTGACGAATGGATAAGAAAGCTGTGGTACATATACACAATGGAATATTACTCAGCATTAAAAAAAATTCATTTGAATCAGTTCTACTCAGGTGGATGGAACTGGAGCCTATTATCCAGAGTGAAGTAAGACAGAAGGAAAAACAATACAGTATACTAATGCATATATATGGAATTTAGAAAGATGGCAATGAGAACCCTGCATGCGGGACAGCAAAAGGAACGCAGATGTATAGAACAGACTCGTGGACTCTGTGGATGAGGGCAAGGGTGGGATGATATGGGAGAATGGCATTGAAACATGTTAATTATCATATGTGAAATCAATCGCCAGCCCAGGATTGATGCTTGGGGCTGGTGCACCGAGATTTCCCAGGGGGAGAGAATCGGGAGGGAGGAGGGAGGGGGGTTCTGGAGGGGGAGCATATGTAAACCCATGGCGGTTTCATGTCATTGTATGGCAAAACCAACACAATAAAGTAAATAAAATTTAAAAAAAAAAAAAAGAATGTACCTGGACTTGTCAGCATTTTAGGAGTAATCTCGCAAACCTGTTTACTATACCCTTCTACCCCATTTACAAGGCCATCTAGCTCAGAACCACAGGCAACCCACAGGAATGATGTGTCTGAGATGAGGCAAGCAGGCAGAAGCTCAGGACACCTTGCTTTGGGCAGGGTCTGCGTCTCCAGCACCAGAGGTGTTTCCACTCGGGACTGGGGAAAGCGAATACACAGAGAACGGGCTTAAGACCAAAGGAAACGAAGCAAACTGTCTAAGTTTAGAGCTTTCCTGGAAACTAGACCTAATTCCACTATCACACTCCAGAGCTTCTCCAACAATTGGGGGGGGGGGGCGGCTTCACTACAGCCCTAGAGGACCAGGATCCAGAGTCGGAACCCCTGTGGCCACAGGGAAGTGACTGGGAGGGGAAGGTGAGAGAGATGGTGAAGAGTCTCTAGCGCACACTCCCTCAAATTTTCCTGCACTTAAGAGTTAACCAGGGACACTGCTTAAACTCTTGACTCCTAGGCTCTATCCCCCCAAATTCTAATTTGATAGGTTTGGGGTAGAGCCAAAGAACACTGCATTTTTATCAAGCAATCCCGTCACCACCACCCCCAAAAGGCTTCCCGGTGCGTTGAGCACAGCTTTAAAAATCTAGAAACTCTGAAATTGTAGGCAAAATACTGTGTGTGTGTGTGTGTGTGTGCGTGCATTTTTCTGGAGAAAGTTCAGTACTATCACTAGATTCTTGTGGAGCTATATAATTCAGCACGGTTAAGACCTGTCTTGATGAGCACAAAGAGAATTAAGGAAGCTTCACTCAAGCATCAAGTCAGAGGGGCAAGGGCCACATTTAAAAAAAAAAAAAAAGAAAAACCAACAAACTCTTAGAAGCCCAGCAAAACCAAGGCGGGGTGAAGGGAAAGTCAATTAGGTGGAGGAGATTGAGGATGAACCGAAATCCTTCTCACCTGTCAGTCTGGAAGGTTAGCAGCTTGAGTTTATTAGCCCTAGGAACGTGGTGGGTGGATGTGTGGCTTCGAGGGGTCAGGGAGCCATCAGCTCCAGGGGACAGGAACGGGAGGGAAGGTCAGTGTGTTGCTTCGGCGGAGACTCAAGGTTGGAAGAAAAGTACCCGCTGGGTTTACAGTCTGCACTTGGCTGCTCCAAGAAGCTCGAGTCCCCACAGAAGCAGACGTGGGGGCACACCTAAGGCAGCTCCAGCCATGAAGGGCAGGAGTGATGGGAGAGGCGACGGTCCCTACCCCCAGACACACACACAGGCACGCACAGCAGGGCCAGACCAGGGGCTGAGGGGAGACGCAGCAAGGAGGCTTCCTGGAGCCCTGCTGAGAACAGGGGTGCAGAGGGCACCGGGGCTCCAGCCCGCACTCTAGAAGATGCTCAGAGACACCCACCTGGTTACAGGAGGGAGCGTTGCTTCCACACCCTCTTCGTGGTCCTTGGCGGACTAGGAAACGACTATCACAAATCATTATCAGAAAAGGTTTACCTCCTGGGAATCTGGGGGAGAAGGGAAACATGTATATGTTTGGCTGAGTGCTTTTGCTGTCCACTGAAACTACTGCAGCGTGGTTGACTGGTTATATTACAGTATAGAATAAAAAGTTTAAAAAAAAAAGCTTACTTCCTGGATCAAATTCTCATTAACTAAATACCCCTGAAAACAAACTTCCCACTCCATTTGGATTAGCACAGCAGTTTCGTAGCTCATTTCCAGTCTTTTGTACTAGAGCTCAAGGGATAGCCTTTAATTGCTCCCCTATAGAAAAGATTTTTAAAGCTTCAGAATCCTGTTTTTAAATGAAATTTATTAAATTGGAAGCCCCATTTAATAAAAGTTAGAAGCAAACTGCTCTTATTAAAATGCATCAGTGAGCTGATGTCCCCTCTGTTGGGCATTACTCTGCCATCCCTGTGGGTACTCTGGGGGCGACACCACAGAACCGTAGGAGTCCCAGGTGGTTTGAAACCCACTGGCCCACTTCCAGCAGCAAAAGTCCTTATAACCCAAGCATCACAGCTGTGCCTCCATCCCCCCTTCCCAGTACCATTTCCTGCTACTCTCTCTGTGCCCCTGGGCCGCAAATACCTAGAACAATTAGCTCCCAAATGGCTTTTCACTATTTGTCAAAACTTCTGATTACAAGGAATTCCAAACATACATAAAAACCCAATCAAATATTATAATAAATTTCCATCTACCCATAACTCAATTTTAATGGTTATCAGCTCACAGCCAATCCTGTTTTGTTTCTACCTCTCTATCATAGCAATTAAACAACATTCACTTCCACATGACTTGGAAGTAAATTTCCTCCTAATATTCCCTCCACTAGAATTTCATGACCTTGCTCAGTGTGGCAAGAATTAATTATAACCAACAATACCAGTGTCACATCTAAAAAATAATCCCTTAGTAAAATCAAGTATCTAGTGTTCAGACAACAGTAGATTTGAACTAGTGTTCCAGTTTTCTCATAAATGGTTTTACATCATGCTCCAAGTAAGTCTCATGCGTTGCAATCAGTGTTTTTAACCTAGAGATTGTTATCTTTCAGTCTAAAGGCATGCATGCTTCCATCTTTTTTCTTCTTGCAATTAATTTATTTTAAAAATTAGGTCATTTGTTTTGTAATTCTTACCCCATTTTGCTAATTGCATCCCCATGGTGTAGTTTTAACATTTCCTACATCCTCTGTATTTCCTATACAATAGTTATCAGATAGGGGTTTGATTTGACTTTGGTTTTGAAAAACCACTTTGTAACGCTACCTGATTCTCCTTTTGTGATGTTAGCAATAGCTGATCCTCAATGCCCAAGATCTATTTATTCAGAACGGTGAAAAGGCAACATCTCAATCACTCCTTTTGTTAGATGAAATGTTTTTATAAAATAACCTTCCCCTCGCCTCCGAGGATGCCCACACCGCTGCCCTTCTGCGTGCTACTCTGCCGGTCCTGCATGACACATCTCCAACTGACGCAACGCTAGCTACCCTTTCAGACCAACCTAAACACCATCTCGGCGAAGCCTGGCCCTCCCTCCCAGCAGAGTTCAGCTTTCTTCTAAAGCTAGGAGCATATCATTACAACAACACTTATCTCACTGATTCACAAATTTAATGCCTCTATCCCTGGGGCACAAAAGAGAAATGGCCTTGGCCCTAGCACCTGCATAAAGTATTTATAGAACAAATATGTGCAGGGTTTCACTTTAGAAAAGTCATTATACAAAACACAAGTCACAAAGCAACTGGCAACGAGATGAGCAGCACCAGAGTCAGAGCCGAGCTCAAGACACACTCAAGAGAAGGTGGAGCAGAGCCGAGCAAGCAAGCGTCCACCATCAAACTCTGACCAGAGCGCGGGGAGGCCTTGGGGCCCACCTTTAGAAAGTGCAAAGAAGACATGGCGAGAATCAGGTTGAACCAGGGTCCTTCCTGGGAATGCCATCAGCAGCAAGTCAGAAGCAAGTGAAATCTGAACCCTGGTGGCACACCAATATTTAAAAAGGGAGTAGGTCCTGAAAGAGAACAAAAAGAACTAGAGGATTCTTCTCCTAGAAGGCTGGTGATGCAACTAGAGAACTATCTGGCTTGGGAGCGGTTTTTTTTTCTTAAAGAAGCTGTATGGCTTCCTAAGGCAGACAGAAGTAACTAGCAACAGACAGTAGGTTTTGCCTCGATGTTTCATTTTTGGATTTATTTTTTCCTTCTGATCTTCTGTGCTATTTATTTGGATCTTGCTCTGGGGTCTGGAAACAACAGAGGGTATGGACTCAATTTTCTTTTTTTTTTTTTTTTTATTCCATTTTAACTCTTCTTCCTCTGATGTAAAACTAAGGCTCCATATCCTGAAGGACTCCAGAGTCAGCAGTTCAGTCAGCAAGGTATAAAAAATATTCTGTCCTGAACTTCTGTCTTTAAATCAGGCTGACCAATCCACACACAAACCAGCAAATAATTTTTATTTAAATTTTAAACTCTTAAACTTCAACTTTGATGGAGATTATCTTGGACCTGTTCTCTGCCTTCTTATACTCCACTGGTTCTTGGTCTGCAAATGCTGTGTCCCAGTTACTAGAGGAAGGCGCCTCACCGCTGCCGGTAACCGCTGCCCTGGAAGCTGGGATTGTTCCATCAGAAGGGCCAGATCTGACCCCGCCTCCTCCTCTTGCCTTCTCCCTTCTCTACTTGTTTGAAGGTGATAAGCTCTATTTTTTCAGTGGTTATTCTAGCTAATATATGTTTCACAAAAGTCATAGTTACTCAAGACCCTCACTTTCCTCCTGAATGAAACCATGGAAATGGGTGTTCTGGTCATCCCAAGTTACATGCCACTGTCCAGTACTTTAACTCTAGTCCATATTTCCCTTCCACAAACTACGTAGTTTTTGCAGCTAATGCAAACTTACCAACATTATTCACCACTTTGTTCAGTGTTCCTTCTTGCCTCTGATTTTTCCATATAAGATCATTTCCCTTCTGCCTCAAGAATCCTGTATTATTAACACCTGTGCAAACTCTGCTTTTGTCTGAAAACATTTCTAATTAGCCCTCTTTCTTGAAAAAAAAAGTTTTAGTAGGTGTCAGCTTCCATGATAGCCATTCTTCTGTCAACAGGATGCAAGGGAGGAGCTGCAGTGTTTTCTGGCTTTCCTTATCGATGCTAACAAGTCACCCATCCGGGCTGGTTTCTAACGTCTACCTGCATTTTACCTCTAGCTGCTCAAGAGAGAATTTCACCTCAGCTTCTAGATATGAGTTGCTTTTTATCTTGCTAGGAATTCACTGGGATTCGTAAACTGCGGTTCAGTGCCTTTCATCCAATCTCAAAGTGCACCAATGACTACCTCCTTGCACACCGCCTCGTCTCCTCCTGGATCTCAATACCACGCTAGGTCTTACTTTCTCGACTGCTCCTCCACTTTGCCGCTGCTTTCCGTGCTTCCCTTCCGTCTCTTTGGACAGCATTCTGTATAATCTCTTGAGACCCTCCAGTGCAGCAGAGCCCCCTCAATCGCTCCCGTCAACTCAGTCCTCACTCTCACTTCAAACGTCTTCCTTCTGCTTCTGACCAGATCGGCTTCCTTCTTCCCAAAAACATCTGCCGGGTTGCATTCTGTCATTTCTTGCCATCAGATTTTGGTTCATTAATCAGGAAGTTCTCTTTGGCCCCTTCTCCACTTGTGGCGTTTTATTTCTTATGCATCTGATAATTTTTAAGCAGGGCTGTTCGTGTGTTTTGGGAGTTTATATACAGGATTTGAGGCCTTCAGGGGATTGCGTCTGCTTCTGGAGATCAGCTGGAGGCACAAGCACCTGTAAGACAAGAGTCGGGGTGGGGGGTGTCCAGAAAAGAACCAGAGATGCCCTTTGACTTGAAGAAGTCGTTCTGTGACCTATGCCAGGCCACGATGCTTACCCCTGGACAGGCCACAGTAATAATTATCTAAAGGGAACAAAAGAACAAACTGTTATCCTGCAAGAGGAGTAACAACAGCAAAAGTAACACCTCAGTTGTAGAGACTTCCCAGTTGTAATAGTCTGAAGCTCCTTCCTGAGCTCTTTTCCAGAATTTAGCCCTCTCCCCTTGCAGGGCACTCAGCTGGCAGAGCAACTGGAACCCAAGGGGTGATGAAGTTGACTTTAACTTGCTGCGACAACCTAAAGCTTGGACTGTCAATCCTAGCCCCAGTTCTAGGAGGAATTCTCATGCTCAAACCCGTTCGTGAAGATGTATGTCCCCTTAGCTTAAAACTTTCCCAATTTTGCTGTTCAGAGACACCGCTTTGGGAGAGATCCCTAGTGTTCTCCTTCCTCACTGCAAGAATCTTTCCTTATCTTTGACCTGGCTGAGTCTTTTGGCAGGACTCCCACCAAGAAGTGAGTTCAGTTTTAGGGTAATACCACCAAGATTGAGACAAGTTCCTTGCTGCCTTCTCCCTCCTGTTCACCTTCACACTGAGGGCATCCCCGTCTCACTTGGAGTCACCTTCTAGATTCTTCGTTCCCTGTTTCCCATACCCCTCCACTGTTATTGTTCCCAGGTGGTGCTAGCGGTTAAGAATCTGTCTGCCAATGCAGGAGTCGCAGGAGATCCAAGAGACACGGGTCTGACCCCTGGGTCGGGAAGATCCCCTGGAGTAGGAAATGGCAACCCACTCCAGTATTCTCGCCTGGAAAATTCCATGGACAGTCTGGTGGGCTACAGTCCACAGAGTTGGACATGACTGACTGAGCACAATGCAATATTCTCTCCATAGTAACTAAAATGGATGCTAAGAGCCTGCTGAGCTTGGCAAAAGCTGAACAAAGGCTAGCTCTAGTTGCCACTTACTTCCTGCAGTTTTCCCTGCATTTTGAAGACCTATGAATTTCTTACGTTTGTGCTTATTCAGCAACGTTTATAATTATTTTAACAAATACGTTTTACCCAGCATCTTGTTTTTGCTCTAAGTACTTTCCAGAGTATCCAATCCACAAGGCCAAAACACAGAAGCCTGAGTGAGCTCTAGCTCTACACACTGCACCCCCCTGACCCGAGTCTGAGCAGAGCGGGCTGTGAAAAGACCAGTGCCAAGTCTGCCTCGAAGACGGGGCGAAGGGCCGAGATGAAGACCAGAACGGCGAGGGGCCTAGCACCTCACCGCGAACATCCCCCATTTCTCTTCCTCAGGCACAAACGCCTCAAAGCATTCCAACTATTGCCCATTAACACTGCAAACACCTGGGGAGGGACAGCAAGCCAGTAATCCTTTCTGTATCATAAATAAAACTGGAAGAATCTGTCTTTTCAGACAGATACATATAGAAACATACATGGTGAGAAGCATGGCATTTCCCCTCAGCTAAAGATATACAGCGAGTTGCCACACGGCTCTTGCCATTACACGGACAGCTGCGAAGCTCCCGACTCACCCCATTTGTGGGTAGAAGGCCCTGCTCATTTCTAGCGGTTAGGAGTCCAGTCCTGCACTGCCATTGCCTGGGTTCAATTCTCTGTGAAACGAAGATCCCACGAGTCACGTGGTGCAGCCAAAAAAAAAAAGACACTTTGCTTCTACAATGTTTTTTGTTCTCTTTAGATAGGTTGTCCCTTGGGAGTGATTGAAATTTTAGACACATCTCCCTGGTTTTGGTCAACAGGGCCACTTGCTCCCCAGTTGGGATACTCTGTCTGTGGCCAGAAGTGACACCTCTGTTAAAATGTTAGGGACTTCGCTACTGCTGTTCGCAGTTCTCTACTGCTCTGGAGGGCCCCATTGTCAGGGGAAGCTCATCTCCCATCAGCAGAGATGATATGATTTTGCAAAAGAAGTTTCTCCTACTTACACGCAGCGGATCAGCCTGTCACTGGTACCTCCAATTCTACAGTAATCGATTCACACCTTTGAGATAGACAGTCTCCTCAATGAACTCTAGCGGCTGTCACCACACCCACCATGAAACCAGAATTACTGCCGGTGGAGCCGAGGCCGGAACCTTCAGCAAGTCTTCAGATCAGTGTCTCAAGTTGCAGTCAACTCACCACAGGCATTCGAATAACCTAGGTTACTTAAGATTTCAGGATTCCCGAGTCCCACCTATCGCAGCAATTTTTGGCAACACACATGGAAATCGGCATTTTTAACGAGCTTCCCAGGTAACTCCTGTGCACTTGCCGTGATCTGTAACAGGTGCAGGTGCTCTACAACTACCCACGAAAATGTCAAGACGAGTCTTCACTATCCAGTCCTTTCAGATGTAAACAATGAGAAACAGTGATCTAGAACAATGGTTCTCAGCTCCTCCTGGGTGAGATATTTCTAATTTGTGACGAAGCCCTCAGTTCAGGAATAAACAAACGGCCAAGTGAGGTCACAGCTCGGAGCTCTGCCGGGAAGTACTCCACAGCACGAGTCATGCAGCTGCTTCGCAGACATGTTCACACAAAAAGCGTCACTGAGGCGGAAGAGTGGCTGCGTATGACCCATTACCAGCTCCAGTCGGGGTGGGGAATAAAAACTCAGGCTGTAAAGATCAGGGAGTAAGTTGGCAAACCTTGACCAAATACACAGGATTCCTATAGCTGGTGTTAAGAGACACCAAGAGGCTTCAAAAGCGTTACCAAATCAGTGTCAAGAAACAAGATATAAGGACACTATAGATCACCTTTTAACACCTTCAGTTAAGGGTGGAGAAGCGTTTTTTTTTTAAAGATTACAGATTCTCGTGGATTGCTATCGACATGAGAAAGGGTCCATCGGTTTCATTCTCCCATCTACACCTGATGAACACAACAATGCCTGATACATGGAAGATGCTGAGGAAATATTAAATGAGATAAAACAAATGGATCAACACAGGGAGAGGACAGTAAGGTTTGTGTGTAGCTCAATACCAGCAGATGACAACTATAACAGAAATGAAGGCTATTCACCAACAGCCAGCTTTTTCTACATTTAAAAAAAAGACTCAAGCAGGGCTACCAAATCTCTCTATAAAGCAAACTCTAAAGCAGGCTGTGTGTGTCATCTTTCTAAAACTACAATCGCTAGACACAGATCAAGCTTTAAAAGGTATCAGCTACAATGCCAAGATGTCTTGGTCTTACTAACCCAAGAAAGTTTCATACCCGAGACCTAGTTCAACAAAATTGAGACATGAGCATCACCAGAAATAGCCATACATTTTTAATCTAAAGACTGGGCATACAAGAAGCATTTTACTTCGATTCTCGTCTTAACAAGGCCCCTTTCCAGAGGTCTTAATCCTTGGTCTCTACAGTATAGACAACCCCTGGTAATCTGAGTATTTGCTACCCACCCACACGTTACTTGGCAGGACACAGAGGAAGCGAGAGGCCTGCCCCTCACCATCTTACTAAAGGATGGCAGACTGCCTGAGAAGCAGCCTCATGGCCCAGTGAGCCTTTTAATTCTACATTTCCATACTTAACAGGATGACAGCTGGAGTCGGTAGCTTCTAATCTTCTCCTCATAAATATGTTCAAGAGGGCCATGTATTGCAGAGAGCTTTAGTCAAAGTTAGTTTTGTCATATGTCGCAAAAGAATCTCAGTGACTAAGAAATTAATTAATTCTTTTATACTTCAGTTTTGCTATCTCTAAGTTAAGCAATAAGCTTCCCATGCTCTACATTTAATTTTTAAGAATCTTCAGAGGAAAAGTGTTTCATATATAATTAAAAGAATGTTCCTTGTTAAGAGCTGGGATTGGGCTCAAAATAAATCCATCCTGGTACAGTCCCCTTCTGGGTACTCTGGGGAGAAAGACACGGATACACGATGAAGTGAGCAAGACGAAGAGGCGAGCAGAGACTCAGCTCACCGCGAAGAGACGACACAGACCCCACACACTTTAAAAACTTTATTTATATAAAAACTCATTTGCTTTTAAAAGCATTAACAAGAGAAAGAAAAACAGAACAGGTATGGAGCAGAAGACACGCCCCTTAGTAGTGTTCGGTGGGAAGGTGGGATTTTTGGTTCTCTGAAATTGAATGTTTAGTGTTTTTATAAATGAAAAGGAAACAACAGTTAAAGGTCCCCAAAAGCCTATGGCTGTTCTATTACCCACATCCCACCGACAAAAAGAGCACCAGGAAAAGAGCAGAAGAGAAACCAAGAGTGGAGCCAGGTCCAGACGGGCTGTCCCCCCGTGCAGGACACTTAGCCACAGAGAGGAAGAGGCTCCTTTTTGCCAGAAAAGGAGTGGGAAGTAATGTGAGGAGGCAACGGGGTCAATAAGGAATTTTAATGCATAGGGAGAGGGGAAGGGGGAGTGGTGGGTTGTACACTTTTCTCCTACCCCAAAGCCTCAATATATTAGGGAAGGGGGAGAGAGGAGAATAAAGATTTCCAGTTGCATTTGAACAGCGCTCTTAGATTGAGGAGTAAAAAGTAAATAAGGGACAGGGTTTAAAAAAAAAAAAATCAACCGCATAGCAGCTGATTCCTCTAGCCCAACCTGCAAATATACACTAACAGGGGCGGGGGGGGGGGGGGGGGGGGGGGGGGGGCGGGAGGGACACGCCTTCCCTGTAACCCCTTCAGAGATGACAGTGATCCTGGACAACCAACCTCATCTGGAGACTCATCAAAACAGGACTTTTGCAAAACCCCAACATATACAGGTGAGCAAAAACCTTCTATGGCTAAAATCAGAGGCTGTTCCAATTCCCAATGGAGAGACCGAGGGTCTCTAGGTCCCCTTTCCTCTCCTTTCTGCTATTTGGGGCAAACAGTAGGTCAGAAAGCAACGAAGTATGATTTGCAAAATCATGAGAAATGAGACTGCAGAGGCAAAGAAAGGCACATGGAAGGGAAGGAGGAGATGCACCCCAGGCCAAAGGCACAAAGAAGAGGCAGAGCCAGGGGAGAACCCCACCTTTTCAGGGTAGAGGGGGCAGGAGTATGTACATCAGGTCCTTTAGTCAGCCAGCCAGTCCAGGGGGGAGGTGGGGGGCAGGATGGGGATGCAGGGGTAAGGAGAAAGCAGGGCGGGGGAAGCCAGCTGGGAAGCTTCCTGCCAGTTTCAGACTAAATGAATCATGTGCATTCCTGCTACTCCTCCCGGAGGCTCTTCTCCTCCCCAGAAGACATCCTTCTGCTCCTTCTCACCCAAAAACGTCTTCCTTGACACATTCTCCTCTTTCCACAGCCTCTTGCAAACGGCCAGGCAGACATTACCACGGAACCGGGGAGGAGGGTCCGGCACAGCCTCAGTGGGGCCGCTGGGGTTGGCAGGAGGCTTGGGGAAGAGACGGGGGTGCAGGTCCATGGGCGGCCCCGCCCCGGAGAGGAGGAGGACAAGGCGTCTTGCTCTCCGCTCTAGGAAACCTTCCCTTACTCAAGGGCCCTTGCCAAGTGGGATGTGCCAATGCTGCCGGCCTTCTTTGCTTCAAATATAGTCATTAGGAATAAAAGAAGAGCTCACACTTTTCATTCTCAAAAATAAAAAATAAAAAGGTCCCTTCCCCACCAGGAAAAGAAAAATCTTGATTAAGAATCATCAGTTTATCAGATTGCTGGACACGGCATGTATAGCATGTAACTTCTGGTTCTTCCCAAGGCTTCCAGTGAAGAGTCCCGCTCTCTCCCTCCCTCCCCCAAGGCCGAGAGTTCCAGGGAGAGCTGGCAAAAAGAGCTAATCTGCAGCAGTTTCTCAAGATATGTCTATGACTGAGTCAGGCTTCCTGGGACTGACTGGAGGGATCTGGACGGGGAAGAGGGACTAGTATGCTTCACTGGAAGCAGTCAGGGAGCTGACAGGAAGCAGGCAGCCCCTTAGGGCCATGAGGGCAGGGGCAGCCTGGCAGTTGGCACAGCCGTCCAGCGTAAGAAAGGGAAAATCATCAGTCCATTTCACCACCAAAAAATAAAAGTACATATGTCATAAGCCCAGATGTAGCGGAGAGAGTGGTGCTAAATCTTCTGCTGTAGGGAAAAAAAAGAGAAAGACAAGTTAGTGCTATTGGGGATAAGGAGAACCAAAAGACAGCAGAGCAGATCTGGAGGGAAGGAGGCAGCCTAAATGGAAAATCAGGTCACCAGCGGCCTCGAGAGGCGATAGTCACAGAAGCAGCCCCTAAACCCCACATGGCCGAGACTGGCGTGATTGGCAAACTGCGGGCACACGGGGACCTCGTTCCTCGAGGACGATCTTGGGGGTGTGGCTGGAGGACATACCATGGGGGGGTAAGACACGGGGTCCCCCTCATCATCCAAAACCAACACATCCAACTCCTCCTCCAGAGAGTCCTGCCCCTCGTCCTGCTGTGAACACATGCAGTTTGTTAGTAGGAGAGTGAGAAAATAGGAACCTCACGAATGTGTCCCAGACCCAGGGAAAACCCCCACATCTGTAAACTCAAAACGAGGCAATAGTAGTAAGCGAACGGCAAGATATTCGAGAAAAGGCAGGAACAGAAAGTGAGTAATGTGAGGACTGATCAGCTGGCGTTAGTCATACATGCAACACATTCACAGCCCTGCTTCTCCCATCATGACCATCACAGAATTATGGCCCAAGAAATCTCAACATGAATCAAAAGTCCTACTTTTTCCCTAAAAAAAAAAAAAAAAAAAAGCCTCAAGAAAAGGATGCCATCTTTCACTATACCCTTTTTTCCTAATTCACAGAACACGCAGGCTTCAAAACAAAACTAGCCTCAAAAGGACAACAGTACATAAACAGAATTTACCATCAGGGGTGTTCCCTTCAATGGCTCCATTTCACCTAGATCTGCAGATCGATCCAGTGTTCTGTTGTGGTCCCCTCTCTCATTCAGTGTGGAATAGTTGTTATCTAGTTTATAGAAAAGAAAAGAAAAAAATGTACACAGAGACATGGTATTCCCCTCTAGTAAAATATGTATTAAGCAGACAAATGTGAATTAGGCATCTCTGTTGGACTCTGAACTTTACCAAATGCTCCAGAAAGGCATTAAGGTCTGGCAGTCCTTGACATAAAAAAGCTTACATCTAACCGGGAAGGCAATATATACCACATGCAATAACAAAGCTAAACTGAAAAGATCTGTCTATGTAGAGTACTGGAATTACGAGAAGACAGTGAGGTGAGGTGAGCTCCAACAGTCAGGCAAGACAGAACGAAGCAGACAGGACTTCAGCCAAGCCTTTGGGGACGAAGACAACTCAGAAAGCAGTTGGGAAGTGCATTCCAATAGGAGGTATTACAAGAGCAAAATAGAAAAAGTATGGAGCGAAGAGACAGGCTAGCAAGTAGACGAGGTGGGCTGAGGCAGAGTGCGTGGAGAGCAGGACAGCACAAAGCAGGCGGCGGACTGTGAAAGGCAGTGCGTGCAGCTCAGGGGCCCAGAGAAGAGTCTGTCAATGGCGGAGGCACAGAGTGGCCTTTTTAACCTTTGAACATTTGGAAATGTGGGAAAAGGTAGATGGATCAGGTTTTACTAAATCTCTTCGAACCCTTCCAGCGGAATGTGCAGCCAGCACTCTTGAGGACGGCACACAGTGAGGCTGCCGGGCAGTGCTCCTCGTCCCAGCGACCTGCTGCTCCACACGCTTAGGCGCGAGTTAGTCACCTACCTAATGATTTCGTATTGGACCCCATACTGCTCATCTGAATTTCTTCCCGATCAGGTTTCTTATCTGCAGGGAGTCAGAGTGTGTCCAGGTCAGAGACCAACCCTTCAGAACCCCGCTCATCACACACAGCGCTCTCAGCCCGTCTTCCCCGCCCCATCGAGTTTTTACTGAGCACCACCCACAAGAGCCAAGCTCTAGATGACAGAGACCCCTCTCCTACAGACTCCAAGATGAGAAACCATTCGCTCTAAGCCAGCGGGCTTCAAACTGTTTGGTCTCAAGCCCCTTCATAGTCTTAGAAATTACGAGGCCCCGAAGCGCTTTCGTTGGTGCAGCTTACTTGTATTAACAGTTATGGCGTGAAGAAATTTCTGATATTCATTTCATTTAAAAATAGCAATAAACCTATTCCATGTTAACACAAATCATACTTTTAATTTTTTAAAAAAAGCATTGTTTTACAGTTTTGCACATCTTTAAAGTTGGCTTAAGAGAAGGTAGCTAGATTCCCATATTTGCCTCTGTAATCAATCTGTTGGGATGTTATTTTGGATGAACTGTACAAAGAAAATCCAGCCTCACACAGCTAATAAGCTGGAAGAGGGAAGAGAACCATCACAGGCTCCAGATGCTGGCAACTGCTCTCTGATAGTGTGCTGATGCTTGACGAGCAGAGTTTTCTTTAAGGTCAGCACAGTGTGGAATCTGAATCCACACCAATGCTCTCCTCATCGTCTGTTAAATTAAAACCCATGGTCTGCATTGCACTTTGAATGGATAAACTGACCTTGTATGATTTTAAAAATCATGCACTGGTCACCTGGAAAATATACTGGTTCCCAGAGTTATGCAGATCTTTTCTAAAGTTAACACTTTTCATGATTTAATATATCAAAAAAATCACACTCACTAAAATCATCAATGATTTCATCAACAAGTATATTCAGTATTGGGATTTTATCAGGTTCACAGTAGCAGATACAAGTCTTCCAAAATTAAAGTTTTCACTTGAAAATTCAGGCAGCAAGTTCTTGTCCATTACTTTTTCCCAAACTGACAAGCTCTCTGCACTCATTTTCAAGAAAATGTCATTTTTAAGTAAAAATGGTGTTTCCAAAAAAAAAAAAGGTGGCTCAGCGCACCCAGTAACTCAAACAGCACGACGCTTCCCCTCAAGATGACCATCAGGCTTTGGCGTGCTGCAGGCTGCCGTGTGAGAACTCCCTACATCATCAACGCAGAATATCAAAGAGCACTCGAGAGCAGAAACAATAAAGTTAGTAACTGTCGCAGCGCCATCAAGTACATTCTTAAGTGAGACTGACTTTCCCCCCTACGCTCCCCAAACCGGCTCCTCTTGTAACGGCAGGTACACGGCAACAAAGACCACAACAGCTGGTTGGGTTTGGTGTCCTTGCCCCGGCTTATGCTCAGCCCCCAGCAATAAAGCCGGCTCCATCCGTGCTTCCATGCCATCAGCACAGACGTCAACAGATTTGATGATCCTCAGACCACATTTCAGGCAAAACCCCAGTGCCATTAAGATAATGAGGATTATAAGACACAAGTGATAGTCACTTTACAAAACAAACTGTCTTTTGAAGAGAGGGTGTGTGCGCACAGGGCAGTATTTAACAGACAGAACCCAGCAGAGCAGAGCGGTCTCTGGGTGGCAGAAATGAGTGGTTTTGTTGTTGCCCTTTCCTGGTCTGCCTGCATTCTCTAATCTGTCAACAGTAAACGTATACTACCTGGTATTATATGAGAACTTACAAGGGAAGAATACTCCTTTTCCGACATTCAGATCTCCCTTGGACTGATGATAGGGTTACATCCTGGTAAACCTATCAGTAAGCTGAAAATGCATTTAATACACCTAACCCATCGAACAGAATGTCATAGCTTAGCCCAGCCTACCCATGTTCACAAACCTTACATCAGCCTGCAGGTGGGCAAAATCATCGAACACAGAGCCTGCCTGATGATAAAGTGCTCGATATCTCACAATATAACACACTGAAAACTGTACTAAAAGCGAAAAGCAGATCAGCGGTCTGGGTACAGAGCGGATTTAAGTGTATCAGTTGTTCACCCTCGTGACTGTACAGCTGACTGGGCTCTGCGGCCAATGCCACTGCTGCCCAGTGTGAGAGTGGCCCGCGCCGTCTCACCAGCCGGGGGAGAGATCAGAACTCAACCTGAAGTTCTACTAAACGCGCATCACTTCTGTACCACCACACAGTCGAAAAATCACAGGTCAGACCATCGTTAAGTCAGGGACTCTCTGTGTACATGTCGAATCATTATGCCACACATCTTAAATTTTATAACTGAAGTAGAGGAAACAGGAGGGTTCACTCGCTGGTCATCTGCAGTCCACCAGCAAAGCTGGGGGGTCACGCCCAGGCTAACTGCCTATCGCGTCTTATTTTCTAAAGCTCCGTGTCACAATCCTGAGGTGAAGTATGCCTCTCTCCACCAGAAGACAAGCTTGTTCAGAAATAAATATGCATCTTGCTTAGTTAGACAGTAGGCCCACCGGAGAACAGCAGAGGCGGGATAAAGACAGAGGTGCATCTCCTCAAGCCTGTACCTGATCTCTGGCCCCGGTCAATGAGAGGCAGGGTGCTGTCATCGTAGGAGTGACCGCTCTGGCTTCGAGAAGCATTGTTCAGATTCACCTGGAGGCAAACGTGAAAGGCGGAACCGTCACAGCGCACTGAGCCCACCCATATCCTACCCCTTAATGGGCTCAGACTTCCAGGGCCCTATTCCCAAATACAATTCTTACCAAAAGGTAACTCACAGGGGCTAAATAAACACCTATATAGTGAGACAAAGTAGAATATTATGACTTTGATTTGTGTTTCTGAACTGATTACAAAAGTACCAAACACTCACACTATCAAAAGGAAATACAGTCTCAGAAAACGGCAAACTCCTTCAAAGGGCTGAGACCGGTTTGGAGAAGAGTCAGAAGGGCCATCCTTCTACACTGCCACCAGCATCCACATTACGCTACGACACAGAGCAGACCAGGACTATTTCAGGCACCGTTTGGGGGGAAAGTGAATAAATGATGTCTGTACACACAGAGACGTAGACTCGGTGTGACAGCGAAATGGAAGAACCAGAGATAGAAGCATTACCTGAAACCCAGGGGAAGGAAGGTCCCAAGAGTCACTATACCTGAAAGTCTGATTTCTTCCATCCTTCTTTTTCCAGCGGCTTCCGCAGTTCTTTATATCCCCAGATTGTCTGTAACACAAGCGCGGCTGCTCGAACTTCTTTTTCTGAGCGGTTCCTTTTAG
Organism: Antilocapra americana; assembly: GCA_007570785.1. NCBI lineage: Eukaryota > Metazoa > Chordata > Mammalia > Artiodactyla > Antilocapridae > Antilocapra > Antilocapra americana. Next base: position 657,683 of record ML663051.1, on the reverse strand, counting down.
GGAAATAACACCAGATGGAATTTGGATGTAAGAGCAGGAAAGAAGCTGAGAACCTGTCCTCTCTAATACAATGTAACAAAAGAATATAAGTCTGCAAATGGGCAAGATCAGGTATTCACCAAGTTCCGTATTTTAACTCAAACAGTAATAAAAAAATGTCTGATGGAAGAGTCTTATCAATTTATGGGTCAACATTAAGACAGAAAAAAGAGCAGTATCTCCTTCATTCTTTACATGTAAATAAGGGAAAACAACCTACGAAATCAACAGGGGAGAGTCCCTCCCCAGAACCCCCCCTCCCATAGTCACATGTCCCCAGCCGTGACGTTAAGTGTTACTCTCACCCTGATTTGTTGATCAAAACCAGCTTCTCAATACCCTGGGTCTCCCGGAGCTTTTTGGCAGCCTCCAAGTTCTCAGCGATAACTTCGTTGATGGTGTTCAGAATAGAGACCACAGTGTCCTCAGAGAAATTCTGGGAAGAGCTCTGCTGCCCTCCTGGCAAATTCTTGACCAAGTTAGGGATGGCATGTTTACCTACAGCAGTGAGGTGGGAGGCATGTGTACAGGGAAGCCAGCGGCGCCAGGCTCTGAGGCGCGCACCGTGCCGTCCATCAAGCCCGGGGGCTGCCGTGGGAGCCAGCTTCCCACCCCGCAGGACTGCCTCTTCAGAAGGGCAAAGGACCATGAACAGCCACGTACACATCAGCCTTCCTCTCTGTCTACTCATTCTCCCCTTCAGTCCCATGAAAACAACCTGGATACTTTACATCAGATATGCTACATAATCCCATCAGGTATCTTCATGAAAACGGTACACTGAATACTCCAGTAGTTGAACAGAACACTCACTGTGAATTTAAAAACCAAACCTGGGCTCTGTCACCTCCAAGCTCTATTAGCTCTGGAGAGATTACTTAACGTCCCTGACCCTCAGTTTTCTCGTTCTATTGGGAAAACAAAGAAACAGCACCTTTGTAAAATGGTGACATTTAAATGAGAATATACAGATGTGCTAACAATCCCTAGTAACAAAGTACACACTCAACTCTTCAAAAGTTGAAGAGTCATCACCTCTTCTCTTTCCAAGAACCATTAAAATACAACCCTCTCTAATGCCCCAGATTCACAAACTATGGAGGACCAGGATTCTTCCTCAGCTGTTTCGACAAATAAATTTAGTACCTGCTGAATCAGAGGTGCGGTCACAGCTAACCGTCAGCCCCTTACCGATCAGCTCTTTGCTGCGAGCACGGACGCTGGGGTCACAGCTAACTGCCAGCCCCTTACCGATCAGCTCTTTGTTGCGAGCATCCACAGCCAGGTTTCTCAAGGCTCCAGACGCAGCTTTCACGACCCTCTCATGTTCGTTGGTCAGGAGGTCAGCGATGGCGGAAAGAGCCTTCTCTTGACGCAGAGCTGAGCGGATGTACCGACCATACTGCAAGCAGCGCGTGGGAGGAAGCAGAACAGGTCACAAACGGCAGCGCACGAGCAGGCGCAGTCCTCCCATCTCCAAGTCCACCTTGCGCAAGGTGCTCACCGTCCAGCGCCCAGCGCACAAGTTCTGGATGGCCCCGGCTGACGCCTCCAGGATGGCAGGATTCTTGCTCTCTTTGAGGAGTGAGATGTATATCCGAACCACTTCCGGCTGAAACAGAAGCTCATAGCCTGCACAAGGAAGGGCAAGAAAGCAGAGGGTGCTTAGCAGTGCCTACAGAGCAGGCTCTGACTGGCTAACGTCCAGCGTGAGGATGGACTCTGGGCTGTGGGTTTCTGCTCCTGTAGCAGCAGGCTCTCCAGACACCCCCCACCCACCCAAAAGCAAACTCAGATTTGACTAAATGCCTTGTCAAGAATAATTCATGCATGGCAGAGGCAGGACAGCTACCAACTCATATGCAGTTCCTCTCTCTCCTTCCTACTCTCTCTTCCAGCCACAGTTGCCTTTGGTCTTGCCCAGCACTCAAGGTATGCATTTACTCATTGATAGCACTTAAGAGTTAAAGATTCCTCATCTCAGATGAATTATTTCTAACTCAACTGAGTCATTCTGCTCATCTTAACTACGATTAAGTCAAAGGGTCTGTCACAGATTTAACAACATCCACGGAGAGCTATGAATTTTGGACTCACCATATTGATGAACATAAAAAGTTCCTAGTCTAGACTACCATCAAGTCCTTACCCTCAAGTAATCTGAATAACTGTCATAACAAGAAGTCCTTTGAAAGTCACTGTTATAATATTAAAAATTTCCAAATACTTTAATCATCACTTCAAATTCCTTAAGTCAGGGGAAAAGAACAGTGAACACACTATATAACCTACTGGTAGGCTGCCAAACGCTTATCTGTGGACGATGTTTATGAGAACCATGGAGCCTGAGAAGACAAAAATAACTTACCTCGAGCAGGACTAGTTCTTTTAGGGAAATCCACTGTATCATTTGTTGGATCCTCTGTGGGTTTTTTCCCTTTGGAAATTTAAAAAAGAAGTGGGGGGAGAAGGGATAAAAAGTTTAAGCAAGGGAAGAGTACACTCAGTCTATTCTTTATTCTTCAGTCAGAATCTTTCCACCAGAGATGCATCAAGACGGGCATAAAACAAAACAACAAAGGAAAAAAAACAAAACAAAACAGGATCCCCAGCTTGTCCGAGAAACAAGGCCAGAAAACAGGCAGCAGCTAGGTAAGAAAAGGGGGGCCGCTACTGGCGCTCCTGTCCTCGGTCCTGACAACAGGGGCTGATGTCCAGAAATAGCATGCCGCGAGCCACTCGCTCAGCAGAGCGCGACTGGTTTCAGTGGCCGTCCTCAAATGAATTTTCCTACATGCATCCACAGGGAAGGGTTAGGCAAGGAGATGTCAGGGAAGCTAAAACCAAAACATGCAAATTAGAGGTAGGCAAGCACCTTGAAAGGGCCCACTCACCTCTGGAGAACCACTCGTCTTCCAGGGCGTCACCCGAGGTGGAAAGGAGAGGAGAGAGATGAAGGAAGAAAAATGCAGGAGAGAGATGTCAACAGGACCACGGGAAAAGAAGCAGGGGAGCACAGAGGAGAAGACAAACACAGCAAACACACAGGAGGAGTGGGGGGCAAGCCCCGGGTTAGCTGGGCCCTCAGCCTTCACTGCCCAGTGGCTGACACCCCCACCCCCACCCGCACCGCCGTCACCACCGCGACGCGCACGATGCAGGACGCCGCAGCAGAGACCCCCTGGCCAGGCAGACCCCAGCGCTGCGCAGCACGCGCTCCTCACGGAGAGCCAAGGCCCGCCTCTCCCCATCCTGCTCCAGCGAGCAGGGTACAGGGACCAAGACTCACCTTTGCCTTTTTTGGCCCCAAAGCAGCTGGCAGCGTGCGGCCCAGTATTGTTGGCAACGTTGGGAGGCGCCTCCTGGTAACGCTCTGCTTGTGGGATCTCCCGGTGAACTTGATACGACAAGTTCCGAAGGAGGCAAACACAGTTCTCCACAAGCTTGGGATCACAAAAGGAAAGGTTCGGTGAGAGGAGAGAATGACAGGTGATTTCCAGGCATGCACAGGTTTCCCGATTCAGGCGCTAAAACGTGATCCTCAGCAGCACAGCCCAATTCATTCTCTCTCATAAGACCTCTTACGTGCCCCCAAGTGTCTTAGAATTCTTTCAGCCTCAGGCTAATAAAGGTTTCTGCTACCATTTGGTGTACAACATAAAACTCAACGTCACCTGACTTCTTCCTAATTAGAAAAAATGGAAGTATGACTGAACAGCTTTAAAATATGTAGGCAAAGGAAATTCTAAAGGAAACAGTTTCCTTCTAAGGTGAACATCCACTCTAAGGAGGGAGCCGGGACAGGTATCTAGCACTATTTGAAAGCCTGAGATGACAGGCGTCTTACGGGTACCTGATCACGAACCTACCTTGCTATCCGAATCTTTCTGTCCAATCTCAGCCTGGACAATGAAAATGAGAGCATCCACCAGCCCATCACATTCCCGAAGTTTCCGGCGTGCTTCACTCCTCTCAGAGCTGACATTTCTGAGGGGAAAAGGGCAAGCTTCAAGATGACTGAGCCCCAGAAACCCTCTCCTAGTACCCCTAGTCTCTACAAGCCTGCTTAATACCTTTCCACTGTCAGAAATAAAGAGTATCTGTTATAGGGGAGGCACTAGAGTTGAGAGAAAGTCAAAGTCCCTGCTTTCAGGACACTTATAACCAGACCAGGGAAGGGGGTGCATAGAGGAAGTACACCAACAACAATAATTTAAGACAGAATAGATAATGCTCAGGCAAAAGTACAAACGAAGAATGGGGACACAACACAGAATACACTGCAAAGAGAGAAAGAATACACTGCGCATTTACAGGATACAAGAGAAAGAACTCAGGAGAACGATCATGAAACAAAAACACCCGAGTCTGGCCTCAAACGGTAAGGCAGCAGATCTGCCCGCAAACATGGGGGAGCTCTATCCTTCCAGTACGCTGTGTCCATTTCCTGCATTTGCCACAGTCTGACTTGAAAGCCAGGTAATTAAAGACATAGACACACAAGCCTAGGACTAGATAACGGCCTTACACCGTGGGTTTTGAACAAGTTTTATTAACAAAGTCAAAGGGGCACAGACGTGAGGAAGATGTGTGGGAACCGCAAGTAAACCACACAAGGCATATGCGGTACGCCGGCGGGTAGCGACAGGCAGAAACACAGGGTGGGGTCACGGTACGCAACACAGACGGGAACGGAGCCTGAGTGACAGGCTGCGGGATTAAACGTACTTTAAAAGTAGTTTCAGTTAGCCTTTAAATACCCAGTCTTCAAGCGCCCCCAGCCCTTCTGGTACCTGAGGCAGCCCGCTGTGTTGGTGAGCACAGACTCCCACTCGATGTGGCGTGGCTTACAGTCTTCACTAGGCTCCCGCTCCCAGCCCGAATGGGGAATGATCACCTCATCGGTCAAGGCGTGCAGCGCGTGGTCCACGATCTCCATTTTTATGGAGTCATGGGACGAGAGATTCCACAGGGTTCCTGGCAGAGACCACCCATCAGAGAGTTCTCCAGCACAGGACCGTAGGTCTGAAGAATGCCAAAGAGAAACCCCTACCCCAACACTCCTCGGCCTACGCAACGACCAAGAACCTTGTAACGAGATTCAAGATTTAGCTGGTTACTCATGACAATGTATTTTACATTACGGCTCAACACAAACATACACATCATGAAGTAAGGTTTCTAAAACAATAATTATTATAAGCAGTACTTTCTGGGCCCACTACACCCATTTCTTAATCTCACCACCACTGACATTTTGGGCAAGGTAGTTTTTTCTTGTGGAGAGCTACCCCACCCATCATTCAGTGCGTGTATCTCTGGCCTTTCTCATCAGATACCAAGAGCACTCCCTGCCCACTCCCAACCTCCCCAAGTTATGACAGCCGAATGCCAGCAGACACTGCCAATGTCCTCTGGGGGAGAGATCACCCCCAGCTGAGAACTAATGCTCTGTGCCAGCTCTCTTTCTTTCTCCTGGGAAGTCGACTGTGGTCCACAAAGTTGTGTCCAACACACACTAATGGAGCAAGCCCAGTAGCCTCAGACCAGCTACTGGGTAGTAAAACAGACCCATTGTTACCAGTTCCTGGACATTTAAAATAGAAGCCAAGAATCTGGAATTTTAAGTGGAATCTTCTGCATTTAACACATTAGCAAACAACGCTTTAAAATCAGACTTCCCTGACGGCTCAGACAGAATTTGCCTGCAGTACAGGAGACCCAAGTTCAATCCCTGGGTCAGGAAGATCATCTGCAGAAAGGAATGGCAACCCACTCCAATGCTTAAAATCTGGAAAAGCTTGCACAATCTCTGACCCTAAACCTAGAAGCTCCCCTTGGGCCTGGAACTCACCAGTAATCACTTCGGTGAGGTCCATGTCCCGAGCCTTCCGGAGCAGTCGCACGAGAGCAGGGACACCGTCACAGTTTTTTATCGCGATCTTGTTGTCCTGGTCACGCCCAAAAGAGATATTCTTGAGAGCACCACAGGCGCCAAGGTGCACTTCCTTTTTGGGGTGGTCTAGCAGTCCCACCAGGACGGGGATGCCCTTGAGCTTCCGGACGTCGGTCTTCACCTTGTCGTTGCGGTAGCAGAGGTGCTGCAGGTAGGCAGCCGCGTTGGACTTGACGGCGTCCAGGCGGAACCCCAGCATGGCGATCACCTCCGGCAGCTCCGGCTGTCTCCAGCTGGGGGGCGGGGGCCCGCCCTTGCGGAGGCTGTCCAAGCTTGCCAGACTTCCCCGCTCATGCTGGGCCAGAGGGGCCCAGTAGTACTGGTCTGAGGGCACCTCCTCGCCAATCATGTCTTCGTAGCTCCTGCAGTGTTGGAAGGACCAGGAGACAAAACAGAATACACCAAGTTCTCATGTCGGGTTCTTCCGAGAGTCTCTATCACCCCTCACTTTCAACGAAGGAATAACCCCAGCTCTAGCATAACAGATCTTATCTCTCCTTTGCATAAAGAATATACTGACCCATTTTTCTTAATGAGATAACAGACAATAATTTTAAAGGCATCTGCAATCAGATTAAAGCCATCATTTTTTTCTGTGACGTTTACTAGCTTGGAGGAGCAACAAACATTTGGACAGTGGATCACAAAAAAGAACCAAATCTTGACTGCTTAGGGCTTGAATGATATCTGATACCTAACAAGTTCTCCAAATAGAGACTGAAATGAACCTTCAGACAGCAGAGTCAATGGAACCCACAAACTTGGCAGCAGTGAAATCAGTGAATAACAACGTTTGAGAGCAGCTCTCAGGAGGCATTCACACACAGGAAACAGCTGATGGGATAAGACTCTTAAACACATTCCACCTTCAAGCCTCTCCTTACCCTATTTTGGAAATAATTTTTAAAAAGAGAGAGAAAGCGAGATTCTTAGTCTCTCTTTTTTTAGAGTAACAGCAGTATTGGACACCATGCTACCTCACTTAGGACTTAGCTTTGGAACTGATGGGCTATAAGCTTGAACATGAGTTTGCACAGTTCATCCCAAAGTCATCTCTGCTACTCAACAAATGGGTTTCAGACAGGATTTCTAGTCTCCAATTTCTAAAGGCAACACTTCCAGTTCTGTCAAAATAGACACTACTGGCCACCATCACATCTGGGATACCTAACCGCCGAGAAAAGGAATAGAGACGGAGCAATTGAAGGAAAGAAAAATACCCAACCCAAGACGCGGCTTCCGACGCGGTACTACCGCCAACCACTAGAGGGTGAGTCTGTCACGCTATTATTTATGCCTATCAGCCAGGGAGAAAGAGACCCATTATCTGCGAGCTCATCTCACTGAGTGGCTCCCACAGGAGAGAGACTCCATTGTGTGGAACCCTCCAAATAAGCCTCTTGTTTACTCCACAAAACCACTCCCACTGTCATCAAACCCTCAAGGTGAGCCTGAGCAGAGGCCCTGCCTCAGAGCTGTCAACATTAACCGCTCAGAAACAATTCAAATGGACAAAGCAGTCACTTAAAGAAAAAAAAAATCACTATTTTTTAATATCACTGAAACAAAATACACAGATTATATAGCTAAGTGTTAAGAGTAGACTACTAACCAGCATATCAAGTAAGACTCCATTTCAGGAGGGAAAAATGAGGTCAGAGTGTGTTTACATGTGTGAGAAAAGAACCCAAGAAAAGCAGAAGAATGTTAAGGGAAGCTGTCTGTCAGTGGGTGGTGTGGTGAAGTGTTGTGGTGATGTTTTTACTTTTATTATTATTTATTATTATTTTAATATAAAGCAATTGCAAAACAATCACCATAACGATTTCAGTCACTTTTACAAGTGGGTCATGACATTCTTTCCTTTGTCTTACAAATAAAGAAGCTGTGCCCAGAAGGATTAAATGACTTGCCTAAGGCTACAGAGCTAGTCAGAGCTGACAGAATCTGGTCCTCGGGAGAAGGGAGTGGCAAACCACTGCAGTATTCTTTCGTTGAGAACCCCATGAACAGTATGAAAAGGCAAAAAGATAACACACTGAAAGATGAACTCCCTGGGTGGGTAGGTGCCCAATATGCTACTGGAGATCAGTGGAGAAATAACTCCAGAAAGAATGAAGGGATGCAGCCAAAGCAAAAACACCCAGCTGTGGATGTGACTGTTGATGGAAGCGAGGTCCGATGCTGTAAAGAGCAATATTGCACAGAAACCTGGACTGTTAGGTCCATGAATCAAGGCAAATTGGAAGTGGTCAAACAGGAGATGGCAAGAGTGAACGTTGACATTCTAGGAATCAGTGAACTAAGATGGACTGGAATGGGTGAATTTAACTCAGATGACCATTCTATCTACTACTGTGGGCAGGAATCCCTTAGAAGAAATGGAGTAGCCATCATAGTCAACAAAAGAGTCTGAAATGCAGTACTTGGATGCAATCTCAAAAATGACAGAATGATCTCTGCTCGTTTCCAAGACAAACCATTCAATATCATGGCAATCCAAGTCTATGCCCCTACCAGTAACACTGAAGAAGCTGAACGGTTCTGTGAAGACCTACAAGACCTTCTAGAACTAACACCCAAAAAAGATGTCCTTTTCATTATAGGGGACTGGAATGCAAAAGTAGGAAGTCAAGAAACACCTGGAGTAACAGGCAAATTTGGCCTTGGAGTACAGAATGAAGCAGGGCAAAGGCTAATAGAGTTTTGCCAAGAGAACGCACTGGACATAGAAAACACTCTTTTCCAACAACACAAGAGAAGACTCTACACATGGACATCACCAGATGGTCAACACCAAAATCAGACTGATTACATTCTTTGCAAAGAGAGAGAAGCTCTACACAGTCAGCAAAACAAGACTAGGAGCTGACTGTGGCTCAGATATGAACTCCTTATTGCCAAACTCAGACTAAAATTGAAAAAAGCAGGGTAAACTACTAGACCATTCAGGTATGACCTAAATCAAATCCCTTATGGTTATACGTGGAAGTGACAAACAGATTTAAGGGACTAGATCTGATAAGAGTGCCTGATGAACTATGGATGGAGATTCGTGACACTGTACAAGAGATAGGGATTAAGACCATCCTCAGGGAAAAAAATGCAAGAAAGTAAAATGGCTGTCTGAGGAGACCTTACAAATAGCTGTGAAAAGAAGAGAAGAGAAAAGCAAAGGAGAAAAGGAAAGATATTCCCATCTGAATGCAGAGTTCCAAAGAATAGCAAGGAGAGATAAGAAAGCCTTCCTCAGTGATCAGTGCAAAGAAATAGAGGAAAACAACAGAATGGGAAAGACTAGAAATCTCTTCAAGAAAATTAGAGATACCAAGGGGATATTTCATGCAAAGATGGGCTCAATAAAGGACAGAAATGGTATGGACCTAACAGAAGCAGAAGATATTAAGAAGAGGTGGCAAGAATACACAGAAGAACTGTACAAAAAGATCTTCACGACCCAGATAATCACGATGGTGTGATCACTCACCTAGAGCCAGACATCCTGGAATGTGACGTCAAGTGGCCCTTAGGAAGCATCACTACAAACAAAGCTAGTGGAGGTGAGGGAATTCCAGTTGAGCTATTTCAAACCCTGGAAGATGATGCTGTGAAAGTGCTGCACTCAATATGCCAGCAAATTTGGAAAACTCAGCAGTGGCCACAGGACTGGAAAAGGTCAGTTTTCATTCCTATCCCAAAGAAAGGCAATGCCAAAGAATGCTCAAACAACCACACAATTGCACTCATCTCACACGCTAGTCAAGTAATGCTCAGAATTCTCCAAGCCAGGCTTCAGCAATACGTGAACCGTGAACTTCCGTATGTTCAAGCTGGTTTTAGAAAAGGCAGAGGAACCAGAGATCAAATTGCCAACATTTGTTGGATCATCAAAAAGCAATAGAGTTCCAGAAAAACATCTATTTCTGCTTTATTGACTATGCCAAAGCCTTTGACTGTGTGGATCACAATAAACTGTGGAAAATTCTGAAAGAGATGGGAATACCAGACCACCTGACCTGTCTCTTGAGAAAACTGTATGCAGGTCAGGAAGCGACAGTTAGAACTGGACATGGAACAACAGACTGGTTCCAAACAGGGAAAGGAGTACATCAAGGCTGTATATCATCACCCTGTTTATTTAACTTATATGCAGGGTACATCATGAGAAATGCTGGGCTGGAGGAAGCACAAGCTGGAATCAAGATTGCGGGGAGAAATATCAGTAACCTCAGATACGCAAATGATACCACCCTTATGGTAGAAAGTGAAGAGGAACTAAAAAGCCTCTTGATGAAAGCGAAAAAGGAGAGTGAAAAAGTTGGCTTAAAGCTCAACATTCAGAAAACTAAGATCATGGCATCTGGTCCCATTACTTCATGGCACACAGATGGGGAAACAGTGGAAACAGTGAGAGACTTTATTTTCTTGGGCTCCAAAATCACTGCAGATGGTGACTGCAGCCATGAAATTAAAAGATACTTACTCCTTGGAAGCAAAGTTATGACCAACCTAGATAGCATATTTAAAAGCAGAGATATTACTTTGCCAACAAAGGTCAAGGCTATGGTTTTTCCGGCAGTCATGTATGGGTGTGAGAGTTGGACTGTAAAGAAAGCTGAGCACTGAAGAATTGATGCTTTTGAACTGTGGTGTTGGAGAAGACACTTGAGAGTCTCTTGGACTGCAAGGAGATCCAACCAGTCCATACTAAAGGAGATCAGTCCTGGGTGTTCATTGGAAGGAATGATTTTGAAGCTAACTCCAGTATTTAGGCCACCTGATGTGAAGAGCTGACTCATTGGAAAAGACCCTGATGCTGGGAAGGAATGGAGGCAGGAGGAGAAGGGGATGGCAGAGGATGAGACGGCTGGATGGCATCATGGACTCGATGGACATGGGTTTGGGTGGACTCTGGGAGTTGGTGATGGACAGGGAGGCCTGGAGTGCTGGGACTCATGGGGTCGCAAAGAGTCGGACACGACTGAGCAGCTGAACTGAACTGACATAGCTGGTGGCAAAGGTACAGCTGGTACCGAGACCTCAGGCTCAGTGCTCTCCCCACTCATCTTTCTGCCGGACTGTCTTCACTTGACCTTGCAAGTGAGGCCGAGAACAGGAAGCAGCAAATATTCTTGGCTAGTCAAGCAGGTTTCCAAGTCCAGTACCGCCCTGGAATAAACCCAAGAACCAAGCCCAAACCTTCTTTCTTTATGTCAACAGCCACAAGCAGGGACGACAGAGAATGACCTGGCCACCAGCACTCACTCAGATCCACTCACTCACTAATGAGGAAGTCAGAAAAAGCACACCTGTCACCAAGAGAAGGAGCCACCACTGGAGGCCAGCTCCTTTGGTGACCTTTAGTGGCGGCTGTTATCAGCTGCTGCTCCAGGCTGCACACAGCTAAGACCTGGTGTGCCCCCGCCCCCACCCCAGGAATAAAACATGAGTCACATGGGAGTTGGACTTGCTGTCCAAAAGATACCTGAAAGGTGAGTGACTCAGGCTCAGATAATGGGGCCTCCAGCCTGGGCCCAGCCCAGCCTGCTGCTGGCCAAAGCTACCGAACAGGAGTAAAATGAGCACCAAGGCATCTGTTTAGAGCGTCACGACCTCACACGGAAATTCAGCAACAGCTGGTAGGATATTCTTACCACTAAGACATCCATAAATCTTCTCCTTTAATTCTTATTTCTCTTTGCTCAGAAAACACTGTCTCTGATTTATTCTAAAACAAGGTTGGCAGCCCATGGGCCTCATCAGCCCCGAAACTAAGAACGGTTTTTACATTTTCCTGTGGTTTTGCTCAGTCACTAAGTCATGACCGACTCTTGTCGACCCCAGGGACTGCAGCATGCCAGGCTCCCCGTTCTCCACTATTTCCTGGAGTTTACTCGGATTCATGCCCACTGAGTTGGTCATGCTATCTAACCATACCATTTTATATTTTTAAAAGGCTGTAAAATGAAGAATGACATACAGCAAAAACAATACATTATTTGCAAAGCCTAAATCAGTTCTATGGTCCTCTATAGAAGAGGTTTAGGGCTTCCCTGATGGCTTAAATGGTAATGATTCTGCCTACAATGCAGGAGACCCAGGTTCAATCCCTGGGTCAGGAAGATCCCCTGGAGAAGTAAATGGCAACCCACTCCAGTATCCTTGCCTAGAGAATCCCCATGGACAGAGGATCCTGGCAAGCTATAGTCCATGGGGTCGCAAAGAGTCAGACATGACTGAGCAACTAACTTTCCCTTCTTCAGAAAAGGTGTGGCAGCCCCCCACTCTAAAGCATTTTCTCGGTGGGAACCATCTACCAGTCCACACGTCAGTTACGGCCTTTTGCACATTGCCGAAGAATCCCCAGGTCTAACCGGTACAGTCAGAACTAGTGAGCCTTTCAGTAAAGCATCACCCGCTGAGGAAGCCACCCCAGCTCACGTCGTAGTCAGATGTTAAGAAGGGAGGAGCCAGCGCAAGGTGCCAGGGCTTTGTGGGAGCAGGGCTTACCCTGGGATGTGAACCTCCCTGGGGAGGGCTCTGACACACACCTCTAGGCGGTTCGGACCCTAAGGAGTCCGCCTGCAATGCAGGGGACCTGTTTCGAGCCTGGGTTGGGAAGATCCCCTGCAGAAGGAAATGGCAGCCCACTCCAGTGTTCTTGCTTGGACAGTTCCATGGACAGAGGAGCCTGGCAGGCTACAGTCCATGGGGTCGTCAGACACGAATGAGCACCAAACAAGAAGTTGAAAAAATTCACAAGAACAAATATTCTATAGCTTCAGATATCAGGTTCCAAACAGGGGTGTCAAATCTTAGGCAGAAAATAAAGAAATTCTTGACATAGAACCAAAGGCCACTCCTCAGGACACAGACCAATTAACTATCACAGGTTGTTTTCTATAATTAGGATATATGATATTTATAATGAAAAGGAGACCCAAAAAAGCATGTCAGTATTTAGTAAAATCAGAAAAGGGACGATTAGAATGGTCTCCTGCAAAAACAGGCAGGGGGGAGGGGGCCCCAACTGCCTGTGCTCCCTACCAGGAAGCGCTGCCCCTTCCTGCTGTCTCTGCAAGGCCCTCTCCTGCCCTTCCCTGTCTACCTGAGGCGACGCCGTGGGTCAGAGGGCGTCCCCGCCCGCCGGGCAGTGCCGTAATCAGACATCATGCCGTAATCCACGTCATCGTAGCCCATGCTGCGCTGGTCATCCTCCAGCCCGTAGGGCTCCGGATGAAAGCGGTGCAGATCCACACTGCTCCCGCCCACCCGGACCTGGGGTTGCGGCCCGTAGACGTCCTGCCTGCTGGGCGCCCGGTAGCCCTCCATGCTGGGTCTGTACCGCTCCTCAACGCGGGTCACCCGCGACAGGCTGCCGTAGCTGTCGCTGCCCCCGGGGTACCCGTCCTCATAGTGGCGGCCGTATCCGTCAGGCGGGTAGTGGAAGTTCCTGGGCAGGGTGGCCGTGCCCGCCTGCCCCACGTAGGGGCCAGGCCCCCCGTTGCCGTTCTTGCGGAAGTCACGGCCCAGAGTCTGGATGTAGCTGTTGGACACTGACGCGGCGTCTACAGGCAGCCCATCCGGCCCCATGGGGACGGGCTGGACCGTCCGCGTCGTCACAGTCTTCACCACTTTCTTGACCTTCAAGTGAAGGAGAGAAGAAACATTGATGAAGTGAACAAATGAAACTTAAACTCCAGACCCTCTAAGGAGTCACCCTCTGTCCCCAGCTGCTCTCCCTAGACACGCCGAGCAACCTCACCGTCTACCCTTCCATCTTCCGGGAAGTCCCCAGGCAGGGAAACCGCACTGGCGGTCACTGTGCCTCAAGGAAGGCCGCTGAGACTCTCGTCCTCATTCCATTAGGTTTTTTCATCTCTCGTTTCTCTTCCCTGTCTAGCCAGAGAGCACTTTCTTTACACCTTCCCCACAGATCACTGGCCGGTCATCCACCCTAATGAACTGCCCAGCCCTTCCCCTTAATAAGGACCACAGGAAGACCTCCGCCCTCAGCCCAGACCTTACACAAGTCCCAGCTTACCGTGGTCTCTGTGCGCCGAGTGGTTCCGTCATCCGAGGTCTCCACGGAGACAACAGACATGGCCCCCTCAGGGTCCTCTTCCGTGTAGGTCTCCACAATCTGCCCTGGCTCCTGCATCCTGGGGACAGTGCTATACAGAAGGCGACTGTGATCCTACACGCAAGAGAGAAACAGGAACGAGCTACTCCTGAGCCACAGACACTAACAATCCATCCCAACGAGCAGCACAGTCTCCCTGAAGACAATGCACCTTCCACGGGCCCCAGAATTTTTAGGAGTGACTGTTCATACTTTCCCAACTTGTACAAAAGGGCAGAAGATACAAGTTCCCAGTCCCATTCATTCAACAAACAGGAACTGAGTTAACTATAGCTACATCAACAACACTCCAGTGGCAGAGACAGCAAATATAACTTCCCAGTTCCAGTCATCTAAGTGAATATGAACTGTGTGAAAAACAGCTATATCTGTATCTGAGTATCCTCCAAAAAAAATGTTCACCCAATAAGAACTTTTAAGATGAACCAGAAAAACCTCAGTAAGAGCTATCTTCTGAATGGCTCAACGCTATTTTTCAGATATGCCTAAGGCTCAAGACCAGCTAGATTTTAGGTAGGGATTTCTGCAAAGTAGAACTATGCCCACTCTAGAAAAGGGATGCAGTAATTGAGGGATCAAATACTAAATCAATGGTCAATATAATTAAGTCCAAAATAAAACCATATATATACTTTGAAGTTCCACTGTTTTTCATTTTTTTCCACTAAATGAGAAGAAACCAACTAAAGAGAGTCTACAGCATGCCAGGTACTTCAGCGGACGCCAAGATGCTCTCAGGCTGGGAAATGAAGAACATGAACAAGCAACCCGGACAGTGAACCAAAAGAAGTACCTGGGGCCCGTTGAGCTTTAGATCTGAAAACTTCTGTCGCTCAAGGTCAGCATCGCCCACAAAGCGGCCGTTCTGAAACAGAGCCCACAAGAAGACAATTCATTTTGTGGCCTTCTTGTGCTCTATCAAACACAAATGATCTTTTTTTCCAAACAGGAAAAGGGCTTTCAAGAAGGCATTTGTGGCCTGGAGTCCGTCTGTCAGTACAGATAAAAGAACCACATCACCCCTTAAACTCAGCACCTCAAACCTGGAACTGGGCCTGGAACTCGGGCGGCCCGGGTCTGCGGAGCAGGAGGATAGAAGTGCTCGGAGGGCAGAGGCGTTTGTGCGCTTCAGTCAGTTTTGTTCAATGCCTCCCTAGCGCCCTCAACAGTGCCTGTACATACTAGGCACTCAAAACTCTACTCTGAATAAGTTCCCCGTGAAATCTTTCTGGAAAGCCATCAGAACACAGGAAAGCTGGACAAGCTTGGGTGGGGGTTCCCAAAGCCTTTACTGTGTCATGCATCTTCATGCTCTACAACCAGGGGAAACTCTCACACCAGGCAGCTTTATAAAGAAAGGAGAGAGATGAGTTTCTCTTTCCAAGCAGGAAGAAAATAAGCATCTCAACTCCCTTCAACCAAACAAATGCCTCAATATCTTCATCACCAAATTATTAGATCCACATTCGTGTCATTCTTAAGTTGCTCCAAGAAGCAGGAAACAATCTAACGATCTTATACTATGTAAAAATACATTTGACTAGTCCCCTTCAAAAAGAATACAGTGAGATTCAGCCACCTTGAGAGACTCTTCCCCTACCCTACTCCGATTACATAGGACATGTAATGCTGTAGGGAAAGGAAGTTAAACATTATTTTCAGGAAGAAGGAAGGGTGTGGTTTCATCTGAGCAGAAGTTAAAAATAAAAGAGAGACTCCATGTACTAAATGCTGGAATTCCCCACGACCTCCAAGGCTGAACAGTCCTGCTCTCTTTGCAATATATACCCCTCCAATCCTAACCCTCTATTTCTTGTTCCTGTAAAAATTCTAGGAGCACTGCAAACACATGGCTTCCAAATTCCCGATCATCCCCAAGAGAAGTTATATCCTCACTCAACAAGCTCCTTAACCTGAGGGACCTTCTCCATTTCAAAAAATAAGTAAGTAAACATGAGCATGAGCACTGCCCTTGGCTCCCATCAGAGACCTCTCAAGACTAAGTCTATCAGGCAATGCCTGTCTCACCACACACACACACACACACACACACGCACATACACAAAACCTCAGACAGATTACATCACAGCAAAGTCAGACTACAGAAACCATAGGAAACCCAAGATGCTTCTCCTTTCAAACACCAGCTCACTTCAGTCACATCCGAGCCAGCCGACCCGGCGGCCACTGGCTCCTGCGGTCATCTGGCTTAAACAGCAGCATGATGCTCCCCCTCCAACTCCAACCAAAGGAATTAACAGTGACCCCCTTCTCCAAAAACTGACTTGCACAGCCAACAAAAGGAGTGTGGAGTGGGAATACACGATTTACGGTCACTGCCACGCCTCTGAGCAAACTGTTCTGAGGGAGGATGAGCGGGCAAGATGTCCAGCTTCCCCAGCCACTAGGCAGGCATTTAATTTCCTGAATTTTTGATACGGAGGAAGGGGGAAACCAGAGAGAAAAACAAGGAACTTGAGTGCAGCTTCAAATTATGTGATCTGCCACTACCAGAACGGCATCCCGACCGAGAGACCCCACTGCAGCCAACAGGAAGTCAGATGGACGCTTCGGGAGAGAAGTCCACCCAACTTGGCAGAGCGGCAACGCCCGCTCGGCCTTAACCAGCATCGGGCACCCTGGAGCGGTGCTCACGAGGCCCGGGACGCCGTCACCGTGCGGAGAGCAGCCTCCCGGAGGGGCCGGCCGCTCGGCGGGCAGGCCCCGGGGCCGGAGGGTTACCTGGTGCCGGCGGCTGAGCGTGCCGTTGGCCAGGAGCGGGCTGGCGTCCTGCGGGGAGACGCGGACGCGCTCCAGCTGCGCCGAGACGTGGCGCCGCTCCTCCTCCAGCGCCCGGGTCAGCTTCTCAAACTGCGCCTCCTGCTCCTTCACGGAGGCCAGGATGCTGGCGGGCGACTCCACCTCCGAGTCGTCCATGGAGGCGAGGACAGGGCAAGAGGAAGGTGGCCCACTGAGGGAGGGGAGGGGGGAAGAGGCCCCTCACTGCAGGCTACCGGGGAGGTGAGAGGAGAGAAGGCCACAGGTCAGAAAGTGCAGGTGCGCGAGTCAGCCCAGAGCCAGAGATGCCCTCTCGGGTCTGCCACGGTGCAGAGAGAGCCACCACCAAGCCTGGGCCCGCCACCAGCGCCTGCACAAGCAGGGTGCTCTGCCCACTACCCCCGGGAACAGCCCACCCCGGACAGCCATGGAAAGCAAAGGTGCGACCAGACCCATACTAAATGAACGTGCTAAGTTAAAATGCCCATAACAAGTGGAAGAAGTAAAAAGAAATTCCCACCATCAAAGGCAGGAAATATAACTAAGGCCCTCAAATTGAACACATACATAAAGGGGTTTTTCTACCTTTCAAAACTACACTACACCACTGAGGGGAGAACGTGCGCCTTGGCCGACGGACGGACAGGAAAGCGGCAGGATGAACACGACCAAGGGCAGGGCGGCACTGTCTGCAGCGACCCTCACGTCTGCGGGGCAGGAGCGGCCGCCACCCGGACGCGAATGAAGGGGGCCCTTCGAGCAGTCCACAGGCTGGCCTTCAGTTAAGCGCTGGGCCTTCCCACATCCCTGTCACCCTGAAGAAGGCTCTGAATAGGCTCCAGTTTTACCTCTTTACTTACTCCAACTAAAGGTGAACATCCAAGGATTTGTGTGTGACTACCACTATAAATGGCAGCTATCCAGAACTGCAGAGTGCCCCATACCCTGTGACACAGGGTACCAAGTTGGCTAGTAAGTGGAGGGGCACCGCAGTCACACTGAGGGACTGCGTAGGGTTTCTCTCCTACAAGTTGGCAATGGGAGACTTTCTAGGTAGTCCAAAATGTACCACGTTGAAAGGTAGGGTTTCATAATAAACCCTCTCCTCTATTTCCCACCCTCTCATCAACCCCTCCAGAAAAAAAGCACTTTTTTTTTATTGTTAACAAACATATTTATATACACACCTGTTAAGAGAAGATCGCAACTGATTGGTTTAACAGAAAACAGCCCAGTCTAGATCCAAAGTATCATGGGAGAAGCATCCCAGCCACCACAGCAAGGAGGAAGCAGGAAGAAGAGAGCTGTAGAAATATGTGGAGGAAAAACAGGAGTGAGAGGAAAATAAAACATATCTACTATATTAAAAAAAAAAAAAAGGAGCAAGGGCAGCTATTGGGGGAAAAAACAATCTAGGAATGAGGGTGATTTAAAACCTGACCTGGAATTGCTTAGTGACAGATGCCCTTTGGACTTTGCTGTTTTCAAATATGCGGACCCTGAAGGTAGTTTTCATTAAAACCTGGATTCTGCGATCATGTCAGAGGTTCTGGACCTGTACTTCTGTACAGCACTGGGGGCAGGTTATAATATGGGTAGGAATTCATTTACCCCCTGTTGCCAGCAACCAAATTGGAAAGAAAGAAAAAACTGCTGCTGGACCGCCCTCCCCTCCTCCCCACCCCTGAGGCAGAAACGTCAGCGCCCAGTCCCAGCATGCCCACAAAGACGTTGGGAAATCAGTGCAATAGTCCTGCTGGGGGAGGCGTGTGGGGACTAGCCGGGCTAGGCCTTCTGCTTCAGTTCCCTTTCCCACGCTCCCCAGAGCCCCATCAAGCATATACACAGCATTCAGCGAGCAAGAGTATCCAGAGGAACTGACAAACAGGTGCCCAGCAAACTCCTTGGGCTTTTCCGGGGGCTCAGCGGGCAGAGAATCTGCCTGCAGTGCGGGAGACCTGAGTTCGATCCCTGGGTGGGGAAGATGCCCTGGAGAAGGGAACGGCCCCCCACTCCAGTACTCTGGCTGGGAGAACCCCATGGCCTGTGTAGTCCATGGGGTCACAAGGAGTCGGGCAGGCTAAGCAACTTTCACTTTTCGAACTCCTTAATTAACTCTCCATCACCAAGACTCCTCCCAGTGGGCCGAGGCGCTAGAACCAAGAATGCAGTCCTGCAGCCCGTGTTCAGGACTCCCACAGCCACTTCCCAAGTCCTGCTCCTCCCCTAAGTTTCTCAACCCCTACATTCCAACAGGCCACTCAGAAGTCTTATTTCTAAAAGATGTTCCTCCCTTTCATTTTCATGACTGACTTTTAGGCACTTGCGCTTACCCACTACATCGATGACCTACGGACCTTCCATACTAAGAGGACTCTGAGCCCGAGAGCTTCTCCCAGGTCCGTCTGAACTGTAGTTACCACAGGGCCGTCTCCACCCTGTAATCTTCTTTGCTAATAAAAGACCAAACTCCCACTACTATCAAGCATACAGTGACCACATTCCCTGTTGCAAAGAGCAACTATCAGTCTGCCATGACATCGCTGCCTTTTGCCCCCACGAGTTTAGGAAGGGTGGTGGGGCTCCACCCAGGGCTCCAGTTTGGGAAGCAGGATCTGCAGACATCAGCTTCTCCCATCTCCATGGTTTGTAAAGCGGACCACCTGGCCCTAATTTGGAGAAGGTGGAAATGGTAAGAAAGAGATCAGATTCCTAGGACTAAAAGCATGGAGGAGGCCTGCCTGAAACAGGGCAGCAGCAGAGCTTCGCAGGACAGAACTGGACTAAGAAGACACAGCCATCCCGGCTCTGCCACCAGCCTACCTCAGAGCTGCAGCGAGGGGCAGCTGAGGCAACGTACATTATATAAAGGTGAGGTATTACGTTGTTCCAAGAGTTAGTTTTTGTCTTCCAGTTACATTACTTAATGATAATGCCTCAGCCTAAAACTATTTCATGAACTAGTAGGTGAAATTAACTGGATCAAGGGCATACCTGGGCTCTAGGGAGTGGATGAGCTGGTTTCCCTACTCCAGCACTATTTACCAGGAGGTCCCACCTAGACCAGTGTTTCTGGGACGCAGGGTGCTTCTCTTCAGCGCCTGGCAGCCACAACGGAATTACACATCTGCTATAATCAACTCTCAATTCCCTACTTGAGGCTTTAGTGGCTTATTAACAAGGAGAAAGGGAAGGTGAAAAGTACTAACAGTCACTGAGTGTTTTACATTTATTATCCTGGCTATCCTTCCCAGGACTCTAAGGAAGTTTTACTGCAAATGAGAAAACGGGCTACAGGTGAAGAAATTACCCAAGGTCTCAGTGAAAAGCAAATTTTGAACTTAAGTCCAATATAAAATGACAGTCCAGCACCTCTCCTACAGCTCTTAAGAGCTTTATTCCCAAATATCAAAGGAAAAAGGGAAAAGAAAAAGTTTCTATTTATCTTTAGGTTAAAGGGTTACCCATAATGTCTCCATATAAGACCTAAGTGGGATTAAAAAAATAAATAAATGGGAGGAAAAGGAAATCCTATGTGGGGGAAGAGAATGGAGCAGTCAGGTAAGCTAGTGCATCGACACACAGCTCTGAGACTCGAGTCTCATGCCAAACACACAGAGCATAAAAACAAATTATACTCGAGGCCAGAATCTGCAAACTATTGACTAATTTTGGCAGTTAAGAGTCAGGAAAGCCTCAAGACTACAGGCCAACACCTTTACTGGTTTGCTACTTAACATTTTCAACGGATTACACTTGTTCTCACTAAAAAAAGATCCCTGGGAATTCCCTGGGGGCCCAGTGACCAGGACTTGGGCATTTTACTGGCATAGTCTCCGGTTCAATCCTTGGTCAGGGAACTAAGATCTAGCAAGACATGCAGTAAAAGCAACCCCCCCCCCCAAAAAAAAAAGATCACTAAGGAATTCCCAAGGTGGTGGGGGAAAGCAAAGTGAACAGGTGAAACTTGCCATTCACCTATCACTAGGTTTGCTGAGAATAACTTTATTCTTAACAAGCCAAGACCTATACACCCTGAATCTACAAGGTTCCCACATTCAAGCACGGACAACAGTAAATATCCAATCTCTTCTGTAAGAATTCTAAACCAAAAAAAAAAAAAAAATGTTGAATTAAATCAGATACCCAGAAAGACCAAACAGTTCAACAATGTCAACCAGGCAACAGAGCAAAAAAGTCACTTGCCTGCAGCACAATCCCCACGATGATGCTCTACTCTAAACTGGCTGCAGAGATGGTTTGGAACTGAAATTCTTAGAGCTTAAGAATATCAACTTTGGAATCACACTGTTAAAATCTCAGCTCTGCTGCTTCTTAGCTATATGACTTTGGGCAAATCTCTCTAACCCTCAGGTTTCTTTTCTGTAAAATGGAGAAACAGGGAGAAACAAAATACATAGGATGGTTGTGAGGACCGAATGAAGGCGATCCATGGCAAGTTCTCAGAGAGTGTCTTGACGCAGAGAGGGCTACTGCTACTGATAGGACTGCGAGGAGGCCCGCCAGCCCACCCTAGGGGGCTCAGCCCTGAGTGCTCACTGGGAGGGCTGACGCTGAAGCTGGAGCTCCACCACTCTGGCCACCTGATGCGTCCACCTTAGGGGGCTCAGCCCTGAGTGCTCACTGGAAGGGTTGATGCTGAAGCTGGAGCTCCACCACTCTGGCCACCTGATGCGCCCACCCTAGGGGGCTCAGCCCTGAGTGCTCACTGGAAGGGTTGATGCTGAAGCTGGAGCTCCACCACTCTGGCCACCTGATGCGAAGAGCTGACTCACTGAGAAAGACCCTGATGCTGGGGAAGACTGAGGGCAGGAGGAGAAGGGGACGACAGAGGATGAGATGGCTGGATGGCATCACCGACTCGATGGACATGAGTCTAGGTAAACTCCGGGAGCTGGTGATGGACAGGGAGGCCTGGTGTGCTGCGGTTCACGGGGTTGCAAAGAGTCGGACACAACTGAGCAACTGAACTAATACTACTACAGACAGCTAACATGAGGGACTAAGGTTTTGGAAGGTGTTGGTAGGGCATTTGAAGAAACCACACATCTCCGCACGCGCCCCTTCACCACCAGCTGTAGTTCTGTAAACTACAGGTACAGGAATTCCTCACACTCTTAAGGGTCAGGGTTGCGGGGCGGGGCGGGATTAATCTCCAGACCAGAGGTCAGAAGACCCTGAGTTCAGGGCCTGGCTTTGCCAGAAACAGACTGGGAGAGCTTGGAGAAGCTACAATGCCCCTGTGTGAGCCCTGCTCGTTACTTTTCAGAGCTCAGCTTTGTAAGACATGTAAACTATACATAGGGTGACTCTGAACCTCTCCCACCTCCACACAGTTTAGCTAAGTGTATCCAAAGAGACGACCAAAATTAGGCATATGAACCTCTGTGGAAAGAGGAAGATTTGTCTTCAGATGGAAAACTCTAAACCCCACAAAACAGTCTCTGGGCTCTGGAAGAAACCAAGAAAAAAGAAATTTTATCTTCTGTAGCCAGGTTCAAAGGCAGCTCTCTTCCCTTCTATTTCGTCATTACAGAATCAAAGATAAAGTTATGTCCTCCCTCTAAACGCAATTTAAAGGAAAAACTACATCATCCTAGGGATTCCAAACTGCTTTTTTAAAAGGTACAGACTGAGCCACGTACTGAAGAAAACACATCAATAAAACATAGCACCCGTAACACTACAGAACATAATTAAACCAAAAAGCGTAGGTATTCTAGACATGTAAAGGTATTTATTTGCCTTGACTGGCATTTGCCAAGTTCAAACCAAACAGTCCGGTTCAACTACACAAAGAAAATCCGCACTTTATTTTTAAATCAAAAGGAATACATTTTGTCGATAGTTTTCTATAGCTTATCACAGAGTGCTTATACCAAAGTCCAAAGTCTAAGCACCCCACCCACCACTTGAGGTTCCACCTCCTGAACTGAGAACAATTCAAAGCTCAGTCAGAACAATTCTAGTATTTCTCCCTGCTGGGAAGACCCGCTCTGACACCAACTCAAATCCTGCACAGGATCTGCACTAAGATGGAAAGAGGACTCTGTTCACTTCACAACCTCCTGCCAACTGGGCACTTCTGAGAACTACAGAACTGATACTCCAGAACCTGACTTGCCACAGGTATTTAGCAGTTTCCTTGCTTCCCTGTGGCCTGCTTTATGACAGGCCCAGATTCTCCACTTAAGAGCACCCAAAAGGCTGACGACCGAAGGAGTCTCTACAAGGACTAGGTCTCACCGTGTCCACCGCTGTGAGCATGCGAAGTCCCTTCAGTCATATCTGACTCTGCCACCCCACGGACTGTAGCCCACAAAGCTCCTCTGTCCATGGGATTCTCCAGGCAAGAATACCGGAGTGGTTGTCATTTCCTTCTCCAGGGGATCTTCCTGACCCAGGGATCAAACCGAGTCTCCTGCCTTGACAAGCAGGGATTTGTTACTACTGCTGCTGCTAAGTCACTTCAGTCGTGTCCGACTCTGTTCGACCCCAGAGACGGCAGCCCACTAGGCTCCTCCGTCCATTGGAGTTTCCAGGCAAGAGTACTGGAGTGGGGTGCCATTGTTATCACCAGCGCCACCTAAATCTAATGAATTAAGGGAGTCTATGGTAAATCACCCTCCTAAGAAAGAGTGATCAAGCTATCTCATTGGAGTTTCTGAGAAAAAAAATGAAAATAAATATATGAAAAGTTTATGGGTTTTGGTGTTTTTTTTTTTAAAGAAATACTCCTTATTCAAAGGCAGTTGAGCTAGCAACCTCTATAGGTCACTAGGACACCTTAAATATTCTAGTTACCAGTTCCAGGATTTAAATTTTTTTACTGTGACTTTAAAAGAAAAAAAATCACCTCCGCCATCTTGACCCTAAATTCAGAAACCAGATGGAACATCCTTGTTGCCCTCCCCCCCCCCCAAGTATTCTGGGACCCCCAAACCGCACCGTACTACAATGGCTAAGTGCTAGACCGGCTCTGAAGCAAAGCAAGGGTGTGGCTCTCGTCTACTGAGGGGCCAGGACTGAAAGGGTCCGGAAAAAGACAGAACCTGCTTCTCTCTGGAGGGTGTATGACACACACAGGACTGGTCTAACCAGTCCTTCTGACCGCTCAGGCCAGGCCGCCTCCTTCTCCTCCCCCACTACCCACGTGCTTCTCCAAGGCCTTCCACCGGGGCAGATAACACTGAATTTCCTCTCAATCCTGAGAGTCTTGAGAGACATCAAGTTACTTACCTGTTGCAACCCTGCCAAAGGCACCTCACCCAGCCTTATAAGGAGAAAGCAGAGCTTTAGGGAGAGGCCGATAAGGAAACAAAGATAAGAAGGAGGGGCCAAAAGAAAAAAAAAAACAGAGGGAGGTGTCAGACTGGAGGAAGGGGAGAGGCCAAATGCCTTTCTCCATTCTACAAAAAGAGGGAAAAAGAGAGGGAGGTCAGCATACAAAGGTTAATTAGGAGGAGTCTAGTCAAAATGGAACAGTACAGTTTAACTTCTGTCTCATAAAAGAGAAATCCTAAAATCAACCTTACCTCTTCACCACCACAGGCTAGGGGGAAAAAAGCTTAACCTTAAGGTTTACTAGAGGTCACCCAGCTGTTTGAGCTCACATTCCTTTTTTAAAGTGGCAGCTTCTCATTGAACCGCCTAACTTTCTATCTCTGGTATTCCCACCGCCTCTTTTGCCCATTATCTGAAGATGACCTGGAAAAGCCAAAAGCATGTAACTGAATCATATCTACAGTCCAGCTTCCTCAGAAAGCCCTGCGCCCTAAAATGAGCAACAAGACACCCATTCCGTTAGGTTTAGGAACGCGGCTCTTTTGACACAAGCAGCAGAGAGACAAGTGTCAGTCTATGAAGAAACCATGGGGTCAGCCATAGGACAGACGGCTGAAGGAAATGTTTCTCTCTAAAAGAAGAAAATCTGACCTTATAGGGGGAGAAAAGTTGTGAGTTATTAATTACTGACCTCTGCCTATAAATAAACACACATACTCTTCCCGACAACCTCTGAGGTAATGTTGGCCCCTTTTGTAGATGAAAATGGCCCCCTACTCCAGGCCTCATGCCTGGAAAACCCCATGGACAGAGGAGCCTGGTGGGCTGCAGTCCATGGGGTTGCTAAGAGTCGGACATGACTAAGTGACTTCACTTTCTCTTTTCCCTCTCATGCATTGGACAAGGAAATGGCAACCCACTCCAGTGTTCTTGCCTGGAGACTCCCAGGGACGGGGAGCCTGGTGGGCTGCTGTCTGTGGGGTCACAGAGTCGGACACGACTGAAGTGACTCAGCAGCAGCAGCAGCAGCAAACCTGTACCTCAGAAGGATTCGGTTTCCTGCCCAAGGTTAACACAACTAGTAAGGGGTAGAAACGCATCTCTTCTGCTCCAACTCCATGTTCCTTCCCCTTGAAAGACTGAAGTGAATATGAACTTTCTATGTTTCTTGTGGTTAAAAGTCATTCTATTTCAAATGCAGAACGTGACCAAAAGTAAATTTTCGGGGGGGGGTGGAAGGGTGGTGACAAAGGATGAGGTGGAAGCAGCTAGACTTTGGGGCACTACCTTCATTTTAAAGAGCAAGACCTTACTCAATTCTGGAGAAGAATAGCCAGAATTGAGAAATACCTTAGACTTCTCATTTTAAAAGGAAGAACTCAGGAGGAAAGCTGAGAGAAACAAAAGTAATATTACTTTGTACAAAATCACCTACTTTTCTCCTGAAAGGCCTGCTATTGAAATCTGGCTACTTGCCATATTCTCTAAGCACAGTTCAAGAAAGAAAATCTAATCACAAATATCCCTACTACCATTTTTAATGTGACATCTCACTAAACCAATAGCAGAGATCGGAGGTGAGATAGAAAACAGAAGTAACTAGAAGTGGGGAAGACTGTGCTAGCCAGCATCAGAAGAGAGGGGAAGGATTGTTCTAGGGTATGTCAGCAATCTGCCCCAAGGGCAGCTGTCCTCCCAGGCAATCAAAGGCCGTTTGTGTGCGTCCTCAGTGATGAGCCAGCTCTACCAGAAGTTGAAGACTCAGCCACCCAATCCACAAACTGAGAAGAGATGCCTGTTTCACAGCTGGAATGGAGGGCAGGGAAAACACAAAGCTAGGGGGGCTGGGGGTGGAGCACTACAGGTGCCGTTTCAGTCTAGACGGGGTGGGGGATCCCCGAAAAGGACCAGAGCGCGCAGAAAACTGACAGTACCTCTCAGTACCGAAAACGGGGCGGGGCGCTTCCCTTGGTGGCCCCATGCTTAAGGCGCCACGCTCCCGATGCAGGTAGCCCAGGTTCCATCCCTGGTCAGGGGAAATGGATCCCCCATTCACTGGCGCAGTGAAATGAATAAAGACAAAGATACTTTCTTTTTAAATAAGTAGGTTTCTCCAGCTCTGTATGGACTAAGGCATCAGCTGGAATTGCCTGTTTCTATCCTTTTCAGACTCAACAACATATCTGCAATATATACAGTGAATAACAAACATCTACCTCCTTCTAATATTCCTTCCTTAATTAAATCCTAGAAATCTATAAATAGTAGTGGCACACATTAAAAAAAGTCAGTGAGATCCCCAATATTAAGAGATGGTAGCCATTTATTTAACTCGACTGCTAAATGCAGAAGGCCACAGTCAGAATGCATACTCCCTCACCCCTCAGAAAAGCTCGACGCTCCGAGACCCGTCAGACACACAAAGGCTGCTCTCTTCTCAGCAGAGCCCTGCAGGACGGCTCTCCAGGGACAAAGAGATTTCACAGGAGAACCACAAAGACGCCGCCCCTCTCGGTTCCCCCGCTCCCAGCTTTCTCACTTCCTGTCACAGTAGCACCAGACCACAGTCTCCCAGAAACAAACAAATACAAAGTGCTGGATTCTGGGCTGCAAGCCAACCGCATTCCAGGGCATCCTGTCTACCAATCACCAGCCAGAGCTCCCACTTTGCCCCGCACAGTTCCTTATCTTGTTCAGGGAAAACAACCCTCCTCCCTGCCCCAAGCTACACGGGACAAAGCTCAAGCCTTTAAGAATCAGCAGAAAGATACTGTGTGAGGACCTAAGGGCTCAGAGGGGCTGGGGGCATTTTCAAGAGTCCTTCTTGGCTAGATTCTTCACTTTGTCGACTGGGGATTTCAAAGCCACTTCTGGTGTTACGCTCGGTTCAGCTGTGTATGAGACCGCTCATAGAAAGCTTCACCGTGGCAACCTGATCACCAATCCGAATTCAATCAAGAGAATATTCCCACCTGGAAAAACCACTTTAAGACACATCCTCTGTCACATTCTCTATCACCCATTTCTACTGAAGTCTTTCAAACTCTTGGCCACAAGCATAAAGCTGCTTTCTAAAAGGCCCCACAGAGAAAAAACAAAAGACAGCAGACTCCACCCAATGGAGAGGCAGAACAGGCACCAGCAGATGCCAAGAGCAAAGTTCTCTATTTCCCCAGGGAGTGAAGGGAGGTCTAGGGATTGCACAGGAGTTCTTGCAACAAAAAAGGTCAACACTACAAACTCAGCTTTTCTTGCTCACTGCTACCCCCGGAGTGGATCAGGGGCTGTAGGTCTGGCACCACATCAGGAAAGAAAGCCTCCCTCCCTAATAAGAGCCCTCAGCTCACACCAAGAATGGGATCAATGATACACTTTTCTATTGTCTTATACAAGCCCATTGGGTGTTGGCCCTCAACTCCAGAAGCAAAGATGCAGATAGAAGTCAAGCCCTATTAACCTGATTCTTGAAATCCAAAGTAACACCCTTTGCCCCCAGGGCTCAATTCCCCTTGCATAAAGCACAGCACAAGGCTTACAGCCCAGAGCTCTCAAACCAGAGGGACATTCCAGGCAACTAATAAGTAATACACTATTGTTTCTCATCTTCCCCTTCCTTTCTCCTTCTTCTTGGCTCTGCTAGAAGCTCCCTGTGCGGAAACCTGATTTGGATGGTACATGCTGATGCAAAGAGATAAGTCTAAAACAGCACAATTAGAATGAATCAGTCCATATCTGGCTATGATATAACCAGATACAAGGAGGTGAGGCAGGTATACACACAACAGTCAAGTCATTCTAGGACTGGGTATAAAAAAGAATATTTAGCTGTATTTACTCTGTATTTCAGACCAGAGCCTTGCACTGCAAGCTCTCTCACTGAGGTACACACACACAGTTAACATCTCTTACATAGCACTAAAGCACACTAACTCAGGAATAACTTTAAAAATCAGTATTAATTTAAAAGTTAGTATTCTTATCCAATTCTCCTTCATTCATACTCCAGGCCAAATAAATTCATACGAGATGGTTATACCAAAAGCAGATAAAACAGTACAGTTGGAGAGTTTTTTTAAGATACTTTTTTTGTTTGAGATACTTAAAAACACACACCCAACACAGAACCAGACACACCAGTATCAATGTTGCTGTTACTCCAAAGGGATACTCAGCAAGTTCTCTGCCTCAAATTGAGCAGGTGAGACAGAAAATGCATGCTGACTCAGAAATATAGTCACCCCACAATGTGAGGGAGGGAAGCAGACCAGTATAGCCAAACTGATTGCAATTCAGCACAACTTCACCAAAGGCCCTGGTTCTACTCCTATCTCTGGCTGTTTACAGACACAGTCAGAAAACCCAACCAAAGAAATAACAAAAAATTAAGGAGAAAGCCAATGGAAGCGACCAAGATTTAAGCTGGATACTAAACGGTTGGAAAAGTATGAATCTGTTTTGCTATGTAACTTCGCACATACCCCTTTCTCTCTGAGTCAGGCCCAAAGCTGAAAGAACTGGAAGGAGGGGAGGCAGAGGAAAGAATGTGATTGGGAAAAGGTTTTGCTACATTCCAACTAGCCAACATCCCACATAGCATTAAGAGTGCCCAAGAATCCAATCCCACTACTGAGAGTTGCTAGGACTCTGCTAACACACATCCAATTCCTCTACCACCCTCCCCCTAAACACTCTGAAAAGAGGCATAATTGAGATAGCCTGATGAAGGCCCCAGCTGTTTCCACCACCCTCCCTCCCCCCAGCCCCAGAGACCACAGTTCAAACTCACATCAAACACTCAATACAGCTGACTGGCCAGTAGGAAGGAGGAGCCAAAACTGCAACAGCAGGGAGAGTGCCAACTGGCCCCACTTAGAAGGAGTGCTTTCTTGGCTCAATTCAAAAACACGAAACTTCTGTCATCCACTCCTCCCTGCCCCATTATGCTCTTCTTTCTACAACCTACCCCTCAGTGTCAAATGGACTTCAGTTTTCTTCCCTCCAATTCCTTGATCTATTTTCAAATGTCAGGGAATACAGGGGAGGTATATGGTTTAATGTAAAATAACGTCTTGGAGACTGGAAGGCTTCCTGGACTGCAACAGTAAACGCAGCACAAAGCTATTACAAAAGGTCAAGCAGAAAGCAGTCCACACAGCACCCATCTCCGTGTTTTAAGTAAGGAAAGACGGGAACAAATGCTTCTGCTCTTCCACGCTGATGATGACCTGACTTCCCCAGGCACAAATGTGATCAGCCCCTCCCCCAGCCATATTCTGAGTGGGCCACCATTAGCCAAGGAGGAAGGGAAGGAAGCCGGCACTTCCTTTTCAGACAGGAAGTAACATTGGCCCTTCCTGTTGAGTTTTAAACAAACTATCCAGCTGAGTTTCAATGTTAACATCCTCTCCTGAGTTCGTTCCACAATTTCAAAATGGAGAAGGGAAATGGAGATGTGGTCTAAGCTTCCCTTCCCCCTAAGAGGCAAGTCCTCCATCCCCTAATAAGCGCTAGCAGAATCCCCAAATCAGACAGTGACATCTGTCATTTCAAAACAACACAGGATACAGAGGTAGAAAGCTTCAAATTATCCACAACGACCATGAACTCGTCTCCTCTACTCATCCTAAGTAACCACCCATCTGAGAAACCCTATAGATATGTAGCTTAACTCAAACGTTCAGATTTTGTGGTCCTCAAACCTGAGTGATCAGAATCACCTGGAAAGCTGTAACTACCTCCCAAATCTACATCCCCGGTCCTCACACCTTGGTATCTAGGTGCCTCAGAATTCATGTTCGTAAAAAGCTCTCAAAGCAGTTGACAGCTGCTGGGAACCACGACCCTGGCCTATCCCTGACAGCCCTCCGCCCACCACATTCCTCTCCTGAAAAGGACACTGGTCATAAAATACATTATTTGGACCTCCTTTACTGTTCACCAGACAGCTCGTTATTCAGTTTCGATTAAAGTTTCTTTGAAAGTATGGAATTAAATATATAGATGGCCAGAACGATACAATACTAAACACTATATTCCAGGCTCAGAACCTAAAAGGAAGAACTCTCTCACTTCTTTGGAATCCTGAGTTGTTACAGTGGAGGATATCCCTATTTACACTGCAGATTGGAAAACCCAATTATTTTCAAATGACTCAGTTTAACTTTCCTCCAAACAACAAAGAGCTATGCCACACTGCCTAAGATTGGTTCCACATTCCATCCCAAAAGAAGTCCAAAGTCCTAAATCTAACATTCAAGACCCTAGATAACTTTAGTCCAGTTGACAATATAATAGAAACACCAGAAGCTCTGGATTCCCGTGTTGCCTCTGACACTTACCCAAGTAAGTCACTTTAACTTCTGCTCTGAATAGCAAGTGAGTAGTGAGATGTTTTTAGAAGGAGCATAAAGAGAAATATTTCCACAAGGAAGCATGTCACCAGAGACTTAGGAAAGAAGAATGGCATCAAAAGACTTACTTTCAAGACAACTATGAACATCTGTAAAGCAGTGATTTAAAGCAACTCCAAAATTCGGGGAATCTGATTGCTGAGAGTATTTCCTGCAAGATGATACAGTTATCTGACCAGAGGAGAAGGGGCTAGGAGGGGGAAAAAAGTTTCCTGATTGAGGGTATCTCCCAAGGATGATATTAGGTAACAGAATGACAACTAGATAGGTGTAATTCAAGGGAAGGATAGAGGGTAACCAGGTCAAGCTCTAGGGTTAAACTCCAAACTGAGAGAGACCCAGAGACAGACAGAGACACTCTTTCACTGAAGGACAGACTAGCAAAACAAGAAATCTTGCAAGAGAAAGAAAGAATGGGTGATTCAAGACAGAACTCTGGGGATCACGATCCTTTTACTTTCCATTATGGGGGTGCCACAGAACACAGATCACTGAACAGCTGGTGCTTCTTCAACCCCACCAGAGCCAACCAGGTCAAGGGGTTCAGCCTGTCTTAACACCACTACTGCCTAAACACATCAGTACATAAAAAGGGAAAACAGACATTCAGTTAGTTATCAGGACTGATCATATTCCCTGATGTGCAAGACAGTAATATGGACATGGTGACCTATAAAATGGCCCCTGAAGCTATTTAATCTCAGTGATTAGGGCTGTGAGGAAGCAGGAACTTTTGGTCTAATGAGCAAAACAAAAAGCAAATAAGTGGAGTAGGCATAATATTTGGTCAGAAGCCAAATCAACAAATGTACTCAATAAAAAAAAAAACCCTCAACGTACTCAAATGTACTCAAAAAGAAGGCTGTCCTTCTGCTATTCATAGGAATTTGACTTTGTAGATCAGTCGGTAGAGAAACAGATTTCTCTAGGAAAGATAATTTTGATCTCAGTTTCCAAACACACACAAGCTTATTCTAAATAGCGGCAATACTTTTATCATTCTCCAAGACAAGGGTCATCCACCTATGCAAATTCTGCTACTTTGCAATTTCTGTGCCGATTATACTGCAATGCGACAAAGATGGAGGCTGGGCCAGGTGCTGCCTCAACTCCTTATAGATCATACACAAAACAACCTGTCATCAGCGGTGGTCCTCGGGGTCTGAGGTGAGGAAGACTTCCTGTGCCTACACAGTGCAGGAGGAGGGCCTACACTGTCTCCCCTAACACCCAACACACACTCACTGGGCCTATCTGAACGGGCTTGCTGCACCCATCTCTCCTGCTTGCCAGTAGCAACCAGTCTCTCGGGGCCTCTGCACTCTGCACCCTTATCTGTGTGGCTTCACTCTAATTTCTTGTAAGTCTCTTTCAACATAACTTGTAAGTGAGGCCCGCCCTGACTACCCTATATTAAACAACCTCACTCCTACCCCTGCACTCCTTATTCATCACTCTACATATTTTGCTTTATTTTTTTCCTCAATAGTGTTATCATACTCTGACTTATTGTATATTTACTTGCTTACTTAATATCTATCTCCTTCAACTAGAATGTAAGCTCTGTGAGTTCTGGTCAGTGTACAGAAGGCTCTCAAATTTCTTTCAAATAAAGATGTTTCACTTTTTCGGTGAAAGCAAAAGATTAAATTTTAGAAAAGTAAGTCAACACAATTTCATTTTTCTTTCTAATCGTGACTGCAGGCCTATCTGTGGGGGTCTCAAGCAGCCTTACCTGCAGACTCGGCTGATCTTCGATAGGGTAGACGTTCAGACGGCCGGTTCTGCCCTGGTTTACAAAGCAGCCAGCAGAGAACTCAACAGAAGAGAGGCTACAGAACTTCCCCGCCCCAACAAAGAGATGGTGAGAAGAAATCAGATTGGCACCAATTTCTCCTTTAAAATAGACCAGTCTATTTTAAAAGTGTACTGAATATACACCAGCTACTTTATTTCAATGAGATTTACTTTACTTGCAATGAAATGGAAACTGTAGGTGCTTTGATAAAAGTACTGAAAAGCTGACCTAGTTTCTATAACAATGCCTTATATCCTCAACCACCAGGATATATTTTGGTTTTTCAAATATAAGCTCCCTAAAACAAATGTATTTTTACTCCACAAAGAGGCCTCTCAATACACGACCGTATTCAATATTGAACAACTTGGGAGACACACACAAAACTGATAAATGTCCCATAAGTGACTTACTTTTCCTCTGGTCAAAGTAAGTATCTTCTGCTCTACTGTCAACTGTGTCAAAAATGAGTAATTAATTAGTAAATGTGGGTGATGTTTGAAAATGGGGAAAAAAAAAAACCCTAATCTGAATCAGAACTCAATCTTCTTGAATCATAACAACTAATGCTAATCTAGACCTAACTGAAATAACCAAATTCAGTATCCTCGAACCTTCACCACATGAGTACAATTTATTCTATTTTAAGAATTAGAAATTTCTTCCCTATTAAGTGTTAGTGAGGCAAAGTGATGCCCATGAAGACCGCCAACCTAAGTGGAAAGACAGGAGAGGCAAAAAGATAAAGGAGACACCAAATAAAGGAAAGCGAAGGAAAAGGAGAGAATGCAGGAGAATCAGTAGAGGGAGGCGTGGGTTTACAAACCGTGGAGCGCTGCTCTGGTGTGCAGTGACTAAGAGTCCGCCTGCCAACGCGGGGACACAGGTCTGATCCCTGGTCCGGGAGGGTCCCACAGGTTGGGGGGCAGCGGAGCCCACAGGCTCCACGGCCCCCAGCAAGCAAAGC
The DNA here is from genome assembly GCA_007570785.1 of Antilocapra americana. Classification (NCBI taxonomy): domain Eukaryota; kingdom Metazoa; phylum Chordata; class Mammalia; order Artiodactyla; family Antilocapridae; genus Antilocapra; species Antilocapra americana. Next base: position 624,287 of record ML663051.1, on the reverse strand, counting down.
CACAGCACTGACACCTCTACACGCTGCACCTGGAGAGCAGCCCCCCAACGTGCTTTGTTGCAACCAGAGAAAGCCCACACACGGCAACAAAGACCCAGTACAGTCAAAAATAAATAACTACGGACAGCTGGGTGGGGAAGTCATGATAAGAAGCTATAGAGTGCCAACAGAAATTAAGAGGAAAGACTTTTCAGGACACTATTTTCATTGGTTATTTAGTACGAGGGAAGGAAAAATTCAGGCTGGAAGAAACCAAAGGCTTCCAGACAAGGCTGCATTTAACACATATGTATTTCCCACAGGCCACAGTTCAGCTTTTCCACATATAAGAGCAGACCACTTTCGCAGAAGCACACTTCTCACAGGTAGCACTGATGAACTCAAAATCTCTACGTGTCTCAGTTTTGCAAATGTCCCATTAATAAGGAGTGAAAATAGAAAATGATGTTTCCTGAACATAAAAAAGTGAGGTTTATTTCAAGAGAAGACAGTAAAACACTGCCTGCATCGCTGTGCAATTGCTTCCTGTACCTTCAAAACTAACGCTACCCTACAAACTCCTGGTTGGACAAGTGAGATGTCAAGGAAAAGGATCTGGTCCGAAGTTAAGAATAATAAACCCAAATGAAGATTTCTCAATCCACCCTCTACCAAAGTTAAAGGGAGTTTACCCGTGTATGCTACAGTTCTGTCTCCTGTAGATACAAAAAATGGGAGAAACTTGTATTGCTGTTCTTTTCCCCCTCAAGCATCCAAATCTCCTAAGAAATTGCTCCAACATATTCAAGCTTTGGCTGCCACCAGCTTCTCTTCCCTCACTCACGCCTCACTTTATTAAGAGCTATCCATTACCATAGCACCCGTATTTTGGACAACCCTGCCTCCACAACTTAAACTTGCCTATCGCTAAAGGCACTTTTTGTCTATTTAAAAAAAAAAAAGAAAGAAAGAAAAGCCTATTCACCCAGGATACCCATTTATTCTGTAATAAAAGCATCTATATCCACCACAGAGTCTCAGGTCTTAAGATACCTTAAAGGAAACTTAGTCAGACAAAAGATGTTTGAATTCATTCAAAGCATCCATTCTAATAGCAAAAACGAGGTGTTCCCATGAGCCAGGCAACATCCTATGAATTTCTCATGTATTAAGTCACTTCATCATCACAACAATCCTATGAGATAGCTAATATCATTGTCCTCATTTTACATACAAGGATATCAAGGCATAGAGCAATTAAATAACTTTCCCAAGGTCACTTCACTAGCTAAGTGGTAGAAGATTTGAGCATAGGCTGTCCAGCTGCAGCATCCCTGCTCTTAACCGCGCAAAGCTGCCGCGCCTCTGTATTTGTGGCACATTTCGACTGGAAATTCCCTGTTTGGTCAGCATATCGATAAAAAAATAGAGAATAATAAAGGATCTGTGGCACGATTTTAACAACTGGTGTCGAGGTGAAGGAAGGATACGCAGGAGTTATTGTGCTCCTCTTCCCGTCTTTCTGAAAGTCTGAAACGTTCTCAAAATAGGAAGTTTTATCACCCATAACGGGACATGTTTTGTGACCAAATTACCTGTAGGCCATTGGAGAAGACTGAGAAAAGAAAACTCTGGATCTGTATAATGTCCCAACTACATGCCTAATCTAAATGCCCACATCACTCCAATGAGGTTTAAGGACTCACTGGAGAGGAAAATGGCCTTAAAATGGGAAACACTGTCCCTGAACCAGAAAAATAAATAGTAAGTATTGAGAACAGGGTCCACATTTAATAATCAATAACATGCAATTCAATGAAACTAAATACAAGCCAATCCATACCCTCATGTCCCACTGGGTAGTTCTAACTGAACAGTTGTCTTCCCCGCCTTTACAGTCTCCCTGCCAGGAGATATCAATGCCCTCCATTACAAACCTTGGAGGCAGCTGCATTTCGGCAGAGCAATCCCTATTTCAGTGTCTCACAGCATTTAACCCCTTTTGCAAGGAAAGAGAACATGAAATCACATAGTAGATAACCTATGGCTTGTTCCTTTAGGCAAATTTCTCGTTACTATTATTCCTGATTTCCCATGAAAATTAATTCGGGTTCTTAAACTCATAAACTTTCCAGGACACTTTGTGAACAAAATCTCCTAGCTTCACAGTGAAAGCAGTGACAAAACAAAAAAAATACAATGATGTCCAAACATACTTTCTTTGAATGTTCAAGCTATCATTTCGAGCTTTGTATGTTTTTATTAACAAGTATAAAAACCATTTACTTCCCACACAGCTGAAAGCAATACTTCCCTGCTGCTGCCCTAATATGTTCTGGGTAACCAGTTCCTCCCCTCTAGAAAATGGTTACATGTAAGGTTTCAGTGGCTGAAGTTAACAGCTGCCTATAATATGAAATGAACTGACTAGATCCTTACTATTTACACAATTATTTGTACTGCCTGCCCAGAAAAGAAACAGGATTAAATAAAAATTCAAATTTTAAGCCTTCAATTGTAAAAACTGTTTTTAAAAATGGAAGGTAGGCAATGTATAAGAGGTTAAAACTGCAGACTAAATTTCAAAATTACATTGCAGTTTTATTCATCTTTGTTGAATTTCTTCCCATCTCAACTTCCTTTCAGCCTTCCCCACAAAAGTCCCTCACGGATTCCCATAGTGCCTTATTTAACGAAGATTTACTGAGCACCTCAATATACCCCAGATACTAAGGCAGATGCTAAGGGGATACAGAGATAAGACAGTACCTACACTCAAGCAGGTCAGTATAGGGGAAAAGACAAAAAAAAACAAAAAACAGACAGTTGTAATACAGTGTGATAAACATTATTTGAACTACCTGCTACAAACCTCTCCCTGCAGATTGGCAATTCATTCCAAACCCATGTCAGAAGAAATTTCACTGTCAATCAAATAAAGTTTGAGGCATTTCCAGTAGGTTTAAGAATTACAGGACAGTAATGGTGTGCATATGGAAAGGTCCCTATACCCAATCTAACATATCTAGCTCCTTACAGCTCTATGGAAAATGGGGTTTTTTTTTTACATACGTTACTCTAACTCGGAGCATGCAGGAAATCTAAGTGAGCACTGACCTTCACCAGGATGAAACACTCCTGCCTCTAGCAAGGACTCATTTTAGTTCTGGCTCTTCTTTCTGTTCTCTCTGGAGAATGGCAGTGTTTTAGTGGTTAGATCCACTAACTTTATATAGTCAGAACAGGGTTTGATCCTGGCCTTGGTCACTTACAAACACTGAAATTTTCAGCAAACCTCAGCTTCTCTGAGGCTCAAATTCCTTAAAAAACAAAAAATAAATCAAAAAACAACAAACAAAAAGTTACTGTAGGAAATTAAATAGTTCATGCAAAATGCTTAGCACTCACTGAGAAAACAAGGTGGGGGGTGGGAGAGGGAGGGCTGGCACTTAGTAACAGGGGACCCCCAAGTACCAAAATAGAAGGCAGTAAGTTATACCGAGCTAATCATTTTGTTATTCCAACTGAATAATGATCTATGCTTAATTTATTTGCATCCATCCTCTCTCACTCATCTCTAGAGATCATCAACCTCATAAACCCAAGGCTGAAATTGCAATTACTCAGAGCTTTTCTTTTCGAGATTTCCAACAGTCCCCATTTTTATCCAAGCTGAAAGAACGCGTTCTAACCCCTGACTCTCCATAATTGAGCCCTGAGAAAGGCATTAAGACTCTACACACCCAAAGGAGGCCCCCACCTGGCACACACACCATACCTTAGTCATATGACAAAGAAACCAACAGCACGTAGGAGTCGAGCCAGGGAGGGAAAATCTGCGGGACTCATACTCACTTGTCATTCTCCACCCCCAAACCAAAATGAGGAGCAAACAAAAAATAAAAAGATTTACTTATTCACACTCTTCCTCTATTTCCTGGAAGAACTAGCAGAGGTGAGGTCAAAGACGAATCTCCCATCTTCTCATTCAAGAGGCTCTAACAGTACACACCAGTCAAAACAATGCCTCAGTTCGTGGAAACAGTCCTGGACGCTGTATAACTAGGATGCTCACCGCAGCTATATAAAGCCCAGTGTTTAAGGCTGGACCCAAACCACCACCACTCAGTCACCCAGAACCTATTTTCAAACTGCCTTTGTACTCCCTCAGATTCCCTTGTCCCTCCCCCTAAAGGCTGAGTGGGAAACTGACACTCCGGCAGCAACTTGACCAATTCTCCAAAGATCCACCAAGACACCCCCGGGGCTGCAGTAGGGGCCGAAGGGAGCCTTCAAACATTTGGAAATGAGATGACTACAGCCCAGCAAAATATACATATTGTCCCTTTTCTTTCTTTTTAACTGCACTTGCTATAATTACATGATCCAGACATTAAAATCTTACTGTAGCCCTTGCATAAATTAGATTAAAAGAAGGAACAAAGTTCAGTTTTCTCTGAAGCTACAACCTCACAAGAATGAAATCATCTTTCAAGAAATATTCTTGTCCTGGAAAAGAAATTCAAGGAAGTGTTCTAGTCTAAAAAGAATTAAGGGGCGGGGTGGGGTGGGGGGTTCAAAATCAGAGGATTATTATAGATACATACCAGTTTAAATCTAATAGCAGCTTACATATTAAGGACCATCCTGTTACGATTAGGGCAGTATCTATTGCAGTTATAATTTTCAGATGATTCCCCTTTTCAAAGGGAGAAGGAAGAGAACATCCAGTTTTCAGCTACTGAGGAGCTGGCTATATGCTTATCTAGTATTTTTGCAAGAATGTATGTGTAAAACAAAAACAAATCTTAAGATTAAGTATAAGATACGAAAGCACAGTCATGGGCCTTCAGATCTTAAAAGATTTCTCATTTCACAGCAAGTTAACCAAATCAAAAATGCACCTCCAAAAAACAACTTTCAGTTTGGTTTAAAAATAAGAATTCCCCCTGTTCTTTCGCAAATGAATCCTAAACACTAGATTTTGTGTTAAATGTTTTAGCCTAACCTTTTTTTAATCCAAGCCCCTTTCAGAGAGCACAAAGCTGAAAATATTTCTTGTATGCTACTTTACGCAGGTGAACTAAAACGCACGATTAGAGTTTCCTTACCCCTTTAAGCACGTAAGCCACACAGTACTGTCTATGCAGACTGAGCAGACAATACCTCCACAAATCTTTGCCATCAAAGGTAGTTTCAGAAGGGGATGGCAATCCAGTTACGAAGGTTCCATTTGTTTTCTTTTACAAGGAAAAGCAGGGAGGCTAAGTCTAGAAGGCGAAAGAGGCTCCCACCCACCACACCTGAAAAAGTAAAAGAGGGATCCACCCAGGAACAGCAGGGCTGAAACCGATCTGGGCCGTTCAAACTGTCTAGGGGGAAAAATATCACTATTTAAACTGCAAAGCTCCCTGCAACTTTCCATTTTTACAAATTTAATGATAAAACGGAGGAAAAAAAAGTTTTGAAACATATGAAGAACCATCTGTATAACTAGCTTCCAACCCGGACAAATTCCTTTCCCAACCCACACGCAACATGCCAAAAAAAACCAACTTTTGGTTTGGGCTCTGAAAACAGAAGTTTGTTAGCCTAACCTAGAAAAAAACACATACAATCAAAGACCACACCAAAATGTAAATTTATGGAATAGCTCTCACCCCTCTGAATCTATTCATCTCCCTATATTAGACCTAGAAGTTTGTTTCTGGGTCTTGAATTATCTTCCTTTGCTTTAAATACGATAAAATACCAAAATTCACCCAAATTAGTAGAAATAAAAATGTATAATTGTTTAAAAGTTACCCGTCAGTGTAACAGACCCTCTCGTTTTCAAATTCTCTCAGTTACCATAAGACAAAAATTCAGCTTGGCTTATCCTGCTTTACCCGTCTATACACATATTTTTTTAAAAGGCACACACCTCAAATGTGGACTTCTAAAAACCACTCCTTTAAAGAAAGAAAACCAAGGCTCCGTCAACGTGCTGAGAAAGACGAGTCCAGCAAGGTAGTTGCTTTTTCGCCACCTCTTCCTCCTTTCAGGATCTTTCCTGCTCTTCTTTCTCTCTCTCTCTTTTTTTTCTCTCAGATCCAACACCTAAAATGGAAGTTGCACCCAGCCAAAGGCTAGGGAGCCTGGGTGGTGACAAACTGATCTGGCAGCCCTGCCCCCTAGCTTTCCTAAGTGATGTCAGCCCCTGAGAACTTCCAATAGGAGCTAGGAATAAATCAGGGAGCTGATTTTATCCAATAGGAAACTTTATTATAGGAAACAGGGGAGGGGGGGAAGCAAGAGGAGGAGAAAAAGAGACAGGGGGAAGTTTTATATATATATTTATATTTAAAGTGGAGACTATATAATCTCTAAGAAATTACTGCAGCGCTGGGAGGAGTCGGGGAAGGGGGCTGAAGGAACAAGGGCTTTCTAGAATGGCATGCCTAAGAACCACGGTTCTCTTTGATGGTGGAGTTCTTGTTCCCTCCTTTTCCGGGTGGGGAAGCAAAAAAGAGCTGATTTAATTTGCCTGCTATTATTTGGTTTGTTTCTTTCTACCCCAAAGCATCTTCCCACAGGAAGACAGGACGGGAAGGAGCAGGAACACCAGAATCAGGGCTACAGTGTACTGACCGGGACAGTGGGGGTGTCTGAGGTGGATTCTCAGTTCTGTTTTGGTTTAAATGCATTAATTAGAAAAACAGATACTTTGACTTAACATTTTTAGTGTCTATACTTTCAACTGGGCTTCCCTGGTGGCTCAGCTGGTGAAGAATCTGCCTGCAATGTGGGAGACATGGGTTCGATCCCTGGGTTGGGAAGACCCTCTAGAGAAGGGAAAGGCTACCCACCCCAGTATTCTGGCCTGGAGAATGCCACGGACTGTATATCCATGGGGTCGCAAAGAGTCAGACATGACAGCTACTTTCACATACATACATACTTTCAAATAGAAGGAAACTGAATCCACTAGGCTGTTGAAGAAAATCAGTCTTCTCATTTGTCCCCAAATCAAAATAACGTGGGCTTGAGGGGCATAGTAAATGATAAACAAGCGATATATTTGAAGACAACAGCACGTGTAAGGAAAAGAAATTCTCACATCAAGAAAATTCAATCTAGTTGCAAAGTTTGGGCTTGAGGTCTAGTTCATACATTCTCTTTACGCTTGACTTAAATAAAGGATTACAACAGGTATTCCCTTTCTCATGAAGAGTTTTATCTTTAATATGTTCTTAGACTATTACGCTATGAAGGGCATACTGAAATTTTTTTATGCTTACAAAAACTATTATATTATGATCATTAACTATATGAAAATGATAATGATGAACTGAAAATTTCCTTTTTCTTTCTTACTTAAAAATCTAAAAATCTGAAGACTGCTACCAAATGAATCTTCATAAAGTTTTCATAATTTAAAATAGTGATTAAGAGCATACGTTCTGCAGTAAGACTGACTAGCTTCAACCGTTTCTCCTAAGTATACCTAATCAAGTAAATGTGCTACATACGTGGTGGCTCTCCAGGTGGTGCAGTGGTAAAGAATCTGCCTGCCAACGCAAGAGTTAGATCCTTGGGGCGAGGAAAATCCCCTGGAGAAGGCAATGGCAACCCACTCCGGTATTCTTGCCTGGAGAATCCCATGGACAGAGGAGCCCGGGGCAGGCTGCAGTCCACAGGGTCGCAGAGCGTCGGACACGACTGGGCGAGCAGCACACACAGGCTACACATGGTGCAACCCTGGAGAGTTATATAATTTCTCTGCGACTCAGTTTCTTAACTATAAACGGAGATAATAACCCTATCTCTCTCATAGGACTGTTGAAAGAATTAAAATATACATATAAGTTCTTTAAATAATACATGGCATATGGTATAAACTCAGTAAGTTATGATTATCAATATCAACTCTGACAAAAAATTTTCAATAGCCCACCACTGCCCCATAATAGCAGCCAATAAGGAGGCGCCCATCGTGTGAGGGCACTTTGCATTCATCATCCCTAACTTCTAAAATACCACCATGGAGACAGCATTACCACCGCTTTACAGATGAGAAAACCAAGGCTCAGCAAAGCTCAGAAGCTTGCCTGGGCTCAACCAGCTAAGGGGTAGACCCCCTATCAGTCTAACTCCAAACCCATGCTACTTCCGTTACCTTACACTGTGGTCAGGATAAAGGCCAAGCCCCTCATCTGTTTTCAAGATGTGTGTTTATTCATCCAATACATTAAAGTAATATTTATTAACCATAATCTGACTCTTCTTATCTATCTAAACTGGAATTCCACTCCTCCTCAGCCTGAAAGTGCCCTTCCAATCAGGTTTATCTGATCATTATCCACCCCCTCATATTTGGTCTATAGTCTCATAGACCCTCTTATTTGGTCTAATGTGGCCAAAAAGAACTCTCAAAAGTGCTGGAAGACCAGACATCACAGCACCTGTCTGATGGGCTTTAAACAAACTAGAATGGGAAATGAATACATTTGACAAAGAAACAAACAGCCTTTAACTCTCATTGCCTAAGAATCTTTTCCAATTACCTTATCACATCGTTTACCTCTACTTTCCATCTATTCCTAGTCCTGTACAGCAAGTTTAAAAGCCAAAGATGATTGTCAAAGGAAAATAACACCAGAAATCAACCAGTTTGTTGATTCACTGGTTCCTAGATGAGAGCCATTATCTAGAATAAGCTATGATTTTCTAGAGATGGATTAGTCTCATTTCCTTCACACCATCACTAACAGACTGCAAATATTTTGCCTTCCTTCCTTCCTTCATGCATATGTGTCTGTGTGTTTTCCTAGCTCCCTCACCAGAAGATAAGCTCCACGAAGGCATAAAAATTGACTTTCTAGTGTATCCCCAGAGCTCAGCCTTGTATATCATATTTAGCAACACATGAATAATGAAATGAAGACTGTTGTCTTACTAGTTAAATAGTCCTGGACAAGTCATTTAATGTTAATGAATCTGTAGATAACATTCAAAAGAAAATTATATACAAATTTTTGAGATTTGACAGAAAACAGCAAAATTCTGCAAAGCAATTATCCTTCAATAAAAAATAAATTCTTAAAAGATTATATACAAACTTAAAAAGTTAACTCAGTGATGAAAAGTTGTTAAATTTATCTGAAACAGCCATCTCCAAATAAAGAATCATAAGGATTAACACTCACTGAGGGGAAAACTGTTTATACTCAGTGAATACAAAATAAAATAAAAGACTTGATCCTTTTGGGTTATTCTGAACACCTACTGTAAGCCATGCAGTCTTCTAGAGGTCAAGGATAATGAGACAGACAAGTCTCCTGCTCTCAAGAAGTTTACACTCTAGCGGGGGCAGGGGAAATTGCAGAAGATTAACAACTAAGATGTCATATGGAACACTATGCAGAGATCAAATAGACTGATGAGAACGACTTCCGGCTTGTTCTAGACTGGATGTCAGGGACAAACTCTCTGGACAAGTGACATTTAAGGTAAAATCTGAATGGTAAGAAGCAGCCAACCTTGAGAAATATATTAACAATGGCAACTACTAATACCAAAGCCCTAAAGTGTTGGGTTGAAATATACTGGATACAGTAGAACATGTTGGAAATGAGGGAGGTATAGGTGGGAATCCGAATATAAAGGCATCTATAGGTTAGAGAAAAGAGTTTTGATTTTATTCTAGGTCAAAGAAAGCCTGTGGAAATTTTAAACAGCAGAATGACATAATCCAATCAACATTTTGAAAAGGTCTGGCTGCTTATGTAACAAATGGATTAAAGTAGGGGGAAGAGTGAAAGCAAGGACATTAGTTTGAAAGTCAAGTTGCAGTGACATGGAGCTGACTACAGTGATAGCAGTAAAAATGGAGAGAAATCAATGGATGTGTTCAGAGAAAAAGGGTTGTTTTTATTGGAGGCTTCTTTTTCCTGTTTTTCATTTTGTTTTTAATGCACAGAGGACTACATTCAGTACTCATTTTTACAACTCTCAAAGTTTAACTTCTCCACCCACAACCATCATCACATACACACAAAGAAATCATAAACTGAACTATGAAATAAAACTGTACTTAAAAAAGAAATGTTAAAATTATTATATAGGGCAAAGCATTGTGCCATGATGACTCTACTTCTAAAACAGCCTAGAACTATAAATGCCAAGAAGAAATTTTTAAAAATCCGACTCCAAAAAAACACTGACTACTCAATACAAAGGAAAGCAAAACATTTTTACTTCTTTCTCCGCTTTGATGGCCACACATTACCATCCAAAGTTGGCCATTTTTGAAGCCTTGGGTAGGATGGCCAGTTTTCATGCCTTTATAAAATCGACTAATACAAGATTTAACGAAGCTGTTGTTGCATTTAAAACAAACAAAAACAAAAGTAAGAAATGAGCCCTCTCTACCTCTTGAAAGTTAATCTAATCCTGATAACAATATATTTCTGAGAGGATGCAACATTCCTATTTTCTCGACAGACGCCACAGAGTCCCCTCGGCGGCGCTGGCCTGCCGAGCCAGGCCTCCCCTTCCAGTGACGGGTGTGCCCGCCGGCGCCGCCCGTCCCCCGGCTCGCTCGGGCGGGCACGTGCGCGCGACGCGCCGGGCGTCTGAGCCTCGGCCCTCGGGGGCCCAGCCTCCCGGCCTCTCGGAGCTGCTCGGCCTCGCGCGGCGCCGGCGCCCCCGTGTGCCTCTGCTCCTGCCTCCTTCTCCGTCTCCAGGGCAGGGAGCTCACCTCAGGGACACGGTTCCCTGCCGTGGCGACCCGAGCGCGCCCCTCGATCCAGTCGGCGCCCTCCGATGCTCCCCGAAGAGGCGTGGGAGCGGTCAGGGCGCCCGGCCCTCGGCGCCCGGCCCGCACAGGCTCCCGGCGGGCAGGCGCCGCCCGGCCAGGACGCAGGCCCTCGGCCGCGGCCTCGGCCCCGAAGACAGCCGCCTTCCGGCCGGGAGCGCGCCGAGGCCGGGCCTCGAGGGCCCTCGACGGGGCGCTCGCCCGCCTCGGCCCGGCCTCCCGGGTGGCCCGCGGTGGAGCCCGGCAGACCGGGCCGCTCCGGGCCGGGCGACGCGTGGGCCCGACCTGTGGCGCCGTCGAAGCCGCCGCGCCCGGGCGCCGCTGGCAGGGCCAGGGCCACGAGCGGCGCCCGCCCGCCCGCTCGGAGCCCTCGTCCGCGCGAGAGCCGGGCTCCGCCGCCCGGAGGCGCCTGCCGCGGCCCTCGGGCCCCTCGCGCCTCCGCTTCCCGCCCGAAGCGCCCCTCGCCCTGCGATTGGCCGTCCGCGGGGCCCTGGCCAATGGGCGGGGACGCCTCGCCCGACGTCAACCCGCGGGGCCGCGACGTGCGAGCGCGCGGTGCGCGAGGCCGCGGCGAGGTGTGTGGGGCAGCCGCCGGCTCCCCTGCGCTCCCGGCGCGCGCGAGTGCCGGGCCGCGGCGGGACGAGGGCACGGGGCGGCTGCAGCCCTGGCGGCGGAGGCGACGGGGAGGGCGAGCCTCGGCCTCGGGCCTGGGCGCCCGCGCCCCGCTCCCGGAGCTCTTCGCGCGAGGGCCCCTCTCGGAGGTGGGCCCGGGCGTGGGCGCGCCCCGCTTGGCAGGGCCTGCCCGGGGGCCCCGCGTGCCCCGCCCCGCCAACCCCGAGTCCCCTGGTTCTGGGCAGGGAAGGCGACCTCGGGACGCCGTGAGCTTTGCCAGGCCTCCCCGCGCCAGGCTGGAGCGTGGGAGGACGCAAGGCAGGCCGGATCGAGGACCCAAGCCCCGAGACGACCGCAGGAGCATCGCCTCCCACGGAGCTACTCCAGGCTGGGTCTGGGGGCGAGGCCCGTGCTGGCGGTTCGGGAAGGCGCCCCCAGGGCCTACGTTTGGGCCCTTGGAACCGCTGCCTTCCTCCACTCCTGTGTCCCTGGTTGGGATGGAATTGAGCTTGCGGTTTCTTAATTTACCTTTTTCCACTGTTTTCTTTCCCGATAGTTTGACGCGAACCATTTGGATCCCCAGTGCCACCTGATAGAAACCTGCATGCCAGGAAAGAACACCACCTGTACGGCGTGTGGGGATCTCGGTGCAGAAAACTGGAAACATAGTAAGCCTTAAGTCTGAATACCCAGCTTGTGTTGGGAAGGGATAGAATCTAGCATAATCATCCCTGCTCCACTGTTAGCCAGATAGTTAACCAGATTGACAAACCTAAAGGCTAAATTCTGTGTCAATTTCCAGGCGGAAACAGGCTTCCTTTGGACAAGAACATCTGAACCAAGGGTGGCAGTCTTCTTATTTCGGTTGGAGACCTTCTCACCAAGTCCAGCAGCTTCTTTTCTTTGCTGTGCACCCTCTGCTGGTTAGTGTGATAGAGTGAGCTTGGAGAAAATAAGGCGTGTATGACTTCTTAGAGATCATTTAATAGTCAATAAGTGTTTTGTTAAATGTAGGAAGTATACCCATGAAACTCAGAAATGTGATGCTCTGGAAGAATATGAGTAGTCAGCACCATAGGCGTTGAGTCCCTAGTAATATAAATGAGGAAGGTTCAAGGATAACAAGAATTCCATTTTTGTAGTGCTAGTTCTGTGCCAGGCACTCACAGTGCTAAGCAGTTTGGTAGAAATTGACTCATTAAATCTCTCAAACAGCCTTATGAGGTTAGTACAGGAGTGTTATAATTCCCATTTCCTAGCTAGATTAGAAAAGTAAGACTCAGAGAAGTTAGATCATTTGCCTGAAATTATACAGCTAAGCTAATAAATAACAGAACTGAGATTCAAATCTAACGCTATTGATGAGCTCGCACCTGTAACCACTAGGATATTATTAAGATACCCTTGAGGGCACAATTCCTGGGTTTATGGTTCCTCAATTCATGCTTTTGTCTCTTACTTTGAAAATTTCCCTGTCATTTTAAAGATGAAAAACATTAGGTATAACCGTGCCTCTGAAAGGTATTATCTCGCCCACAGGAATCTGATCCATGAAAACCCAGAAAGGTTGTTAAGAGACCAACATGTGCTCTCCTGCCAGTCCCAAAATCCTGTACAGGAATCCCCGGTTCCTCCGGCTAGCTTTTCTGCAGCTCTATCACCAGCAACAGAGTGGTGTATTCTGTGATGTCCTTCTGCAGGCAGAAGGTAAGAGGCTGGTAGGGACTCAACTGAAAACTCACTGTAGACTAAGAGGAAATGATTTTAGGGCCAGGCAGTGAAGGACTAAACCAGGAAAGTGTGTAATGATTGCCTTTGAGTCCTGTTTGGTAAAGAGATTTTTCTGGGATGGGTACATTTTTCAAGAGTGAAAGTGAGATTATGCTCCTTCTCTTAAAAAAAAAATGAACTAATTATAAAGCATCGTAAGTGTAGGAATGTAAAACGTGGATAATATGGTAGTGGGATGATTGTGAAGTTTAACATACGTAAAACACTTAGAAAGGTACTTTTAATGTTGTACTAAGCAGAATGTAAGTATTAGATGGTCCTAGTATGTATTTTTCTGTTTTCTTTTTTACTTCTTTATTATTTGGGGCTGCGCTGGGTCTTTATTGCTGCCCCGGCTTTTCTCTAGCTGCGGTGAGTGGGGACTGTTATCACATGCACAGGCTTTTCATTACAGTGGCTTCCCTCACTGCAGCGCATGGGCTCCAGAGTGCCCAGGCTTCGATAGATGGGTTCCTGGGCTCTAGAGCACAGGCTTAATAGTATGGCGTACTTGCTTCTCAGCATGTGGGATCTTCCCAGACGAGGGACTGAACCTGTGTCTCCTGCATTGGCTGGCAAATTCTTTACCACTGAGCCACCAGGGAAGCCCTGTTTTCCTATTGTCTTGCCAAGCAAGTAACTTCATCTCTTGCCAGTTCACTTTCCTCGTTACCACCATTATGTAGCACTTTGCAGTTTACCGAGTACATATAGCATAGTTTAGTGTCTCATCTTGATTCTGATAACAGCCTTGTGAGATAAAGAATGCTGTTATATGATTCCAGTTCTATAGATGTGCAAAGTGAGACAATGATTTAAGTGACTTGTCTGTTGGTTCTCTTAGTAAGAGTTGCGATTCATTCCTTTATTCAAAGTAAACCGAAAAAAGGATTACTTTTTTAGCATGGGCACATAGTATATATGAAGATAAAGTCCATCCTTGTAAGGAAGCCTTATAAGGGGGAGATATTCAAATAACCAGTGCATTCAGATAACTGGGCAGTATAATAAATAACATTGGGGTAGGTATAGGCTGATACAGGAACTCAGAAGAGGCACACACTTCACAGACTTGAGGAGGTTGGGAGATGGGGGTTAGGGAGATTTTCTTGGAGGAAATAACCTCTTAGGTGAGTTAGGAAGGACAAACAGAAGTAGGAAGAAGTGGGGAAGGATTTTCCTAGGCAGAGAAAACAGCATGTATGGAGATTTAGATGTAGGACCAGAGGTTTGCAAGCAGTTCATTATGGCTAGAACACAGACTACAGGAAGTGTGTTGATCAGAGCTGTGGCTAGAGAAATTAGCGGGTCTGAAGTGTCAGACCAAGGAAGTTGGTGTTGTCCTCAGAACACTGGAAATGTGCTTGTACATTTTAAGAAGAAGGTCATAACTGCTTTAGAAACAGCACTCAGACTGCAATGAGGGCAATTATTAGATTGTTATTGAGTCCAGATAAGAGGCTGTTTTGGGATGCAGGAGAAAGGGAATTGTGGCCTGAACTAAGGTGTTGAGAATAGAAAGAAATGTGCAGTTTATGAGCTGTTAAAGAGGTGCATGAATGTGAAAGTGGGACCATAAAGAAGGCTGAGCACCAAAGAATCGATTCTTTCAAATCGTGGTGCTGGAGAAGACTCTGGCAAGTCCCTTGCACTGCAGGAAGATTAAACCAGTGAATGCTAAAGGAAATCAACCCTGAATTCACTGGAAGGACTGATGCTGAAACTGAAGCTCCAATACTCTGGCCACCTGACGCAAAGAACCAACTCACTGGAAAAGACCCTGATGCTGGGAAAGATTGAGGGCATGAGAAGGGGCTGACAGAGGATAAGATGGTTGGATAGCATCACTGACTCAAAGGACATGAATTTGAGCAAACTCCAGGGGATAGTGAAGGACACAGAAGCCTGGTATGCTGCAATCCATGGGGTCAAAGAGAGTCGGACACGAATTAATGACTGAACAACAGCAACAAAGAGAATTGACAAAACTTGTTGCAGTTAACACAGACTGAGGTAACCTTGGGTTCAAATCTTGTCGCTGCTCCTTAACTAACTGTAATTTTGTGCATTACTACACTGTGCCACAGTTTACTTATCTGTAATAACAACTACCTCACAGGGTTGCAGTGAAGATTAAAATTAATTCTGATAAGAGCCTTAGGTACCTGGCACATAATAAGGACTTGAGTTATTAGCTCGTTAAAGAAAACTTAATATTTGATTAGATGCAGTGGCAAGAGAAAAGGAAGAATCAAATATGACTTCTAGTTTTCAGGCCTGGGCCACTGGGTGAATGTATCTTATTTTGAAGTAAAAATCAGGAAGTTTTGAAGTGTGGGGAATGGTGAGTTTACTTTCCAGAAAGGTTGCATTGGAGGTACTTGTGGGACATCCATGTAGTCTTGCAGGCTATGGCATGTTTAGTATTTCAGAAGTTATCTGGGCAGAAGTTGGATCTGGGAATCATCAGCAAAGCTTTTGCTAATGGAAGCCATAGGAGAGGGGAAAATTGCCTAGGAAGTGCCCATAAAATGAGAAGGTGGCTCAGGACAGTGGATACCAGGCAGTGGTGAGATTTCAGGAGAGAACTGAGCCCTTATTTAAAAGTGAGAAGTGTTAATCACTAAGTTGTGTCCAACTCTCTGACCCCATGGACTGCAGCCCACCAATGTCCATGGAAGTCTCAAGGCCAGAATACGGGAGTGGGTAGCCATGCCCTCCTACAGGGGACGTTCCCGACCCAGGGATAAAAGCTGGGTCTCCTGCACTGCGGGCAGGTTCTGTATTGTCTGAGCCACCAGGGAAGCAAGGCCCTGATTATCCATCTCCAAAGCTCATCATCTTTCTATTAGATCACAAGCAGCTTCTGTACAAATTTTTAAACTCTTGGGTGAGTCAAAAACATTTATTCAGCACGTGTTTGATCCCTACTTTGTGTCAAGTGCTGGGTGTTACTCTGTGGGTCAGACAGACATGGCCCTGTCCTTGGAGGCTACAAGGGTGTGAAGGAGGTGGGCAGTCCGATGCAAACAGCTGGGTGCTGGGACAGCGACAGCGCACCCAACCCGGATGGGGTGGCGGAGGAGCGTGGGAAAGCCTAAAATAAATCTTTAAGGGTAAAAAGAGTTAGCTGGGAAATGGCAGAACGTCCCAGGTAGGCAGAAGAAACAGATTTCTCCTACTTAAACTTCTGTGAGGGACACTGAGAAGGCACAGCCCGTCCAGGTAGTAGTGTCTGTGTTTAACCCAGGAACTTGCCAGTCGGCCTGAGGTAAATACTTGGGTTTCCCTCCAGGTGAGGCAGTCCCAGCCCATTGCTGCATCCTGTCAGCCTGCAGCCCCTTCTTTACAGAGCGCCTGGAGCGGGAGAGGCCCGCTCAGGGTCGGAAGGTGGTGCTGGAGCTGGGGGGCCTGAAGATCAGGACTCTGAGGAAGCTGGTGGACTTCCTATACACCTCCGAGATGGAATTATCTGGGGAAGAAGCCCAGGACGTGCTTTCCGCAGCCCGCCAGCTCCGTGTGTCTGAGCTTGAATGCCTTCAGCTAGAGGGTGGGAAGCTGGTGAAGGCCCCTCAGGGTCGAAGGCTGAACAGGGAGTGCCTGCAGCCTCCCAGTGCTGCGCCGATCTCTGCCAGGGTGGTGGCTCCCAGCCGCCGGCCTCGAGCTCCCCTGCCTGTCAGCCAGGTGCCTTGTCCTCTTGGGGCAGCAAGACTGAAGGCCTCGGGGAAGGAGGAGGGGCCGCCGGAGAAGAACCACCGTCAGAACCCAGAGAACTCGTCTGGCACTCTCCTGCTTAAGAGGAAGGCCAGGGCCTGCCCAGCTCCGCAAGAGCCAAGCGCTTCACCGTCAAGCCATGGTCGGGGACCCAAAGAGAACAGGAGGGACCCCGCCCTCGGTCCTATAACACTCTCCCGGCCCAGCTTGTACCCCTCCGTCGACGAGCGACTCCTGCCCAGGAAGATCAAGCTGAGCCGCTCAAAGCCATCTCCCGATGTCTGTACATCCCAGCCTGCCAGCCTCCTCAGTGGGCCCAACTCAGTGCCCACAGCCCCTGGCCGGCGTCTTTGGCGGCAGAAGAGCGCAAATAAAGAAGCACCAGAGGACAAGCAGAAAACAGGGCGAACCAGTCCTCTGAGGAGCAGCCCAGGCACCTCAGGTCTTGGGAAGGCAGGCGGGAAAAAGCAGCGGAGCCCTGAAGTCAGGGGGCACCCCCCGGACTCTGCAGAGGAGGGCCAGGTTGGGAGAGTGAAGCTCCGCAAGATTGTCAACGGGACCTGCTGGGAGGTAGTTCAGGAGCCTCCCCTCAAAATCTCTCACGATAGCCCTCATATCCCACGACTCGAAGACTCAGGAGAGCCCCTGGGGACACAGCCATCCTCAGGCGACGTGCAGGACATGTCACCCCCGAGAGCAGACCTGTGCGAGGACTCCCCCGTGTGCTCCAGGCTACAAGGCATCTTGCTTTCTGCAGGCCGCTCCCCAGCCCACCCAGAGAAGTCAGAGTTTGGGTCCAGCCCAGAGCTGGTAGGGAAGGAGCCTGGCCTGGACATGGACTGCAGAGAGTCCTACACGTTCAGCCCATCCCTGCTCGGGCAGCCTTGCGAAGCTGAGGAGTACCGCATCACCAGCACCGCCGCCACCAGCGAGCTGGAGGAGATCCTGGACTTCATGCTCTGCGGCTCTGACATTGAGCCGCCCACGGGGTCTCTGCAGAGTCCCCGGGCTGAGGGGTGCAGGACCCCGAGCTACCACCTGGCGGAGACAGGCAAGGCCTGGGTCGAAGGGGAAGAATGGTGTTTGCCAGATGTGGCACTCTGGCCCAGGGAGCTCACAGGACTGGAAAAGGAGCCTCTCGGTGAGAACAAAGGGCCAGCTGAGCCCTTCAGCCCCCTTGTCCTGCCCCCCGAGGTAAGTGAGGGGGAGGTGTTCTCAGTGGGAGGCTCTTGGACTCCAGACCTGGAAGTCACCAGCTCCCAGCCACTGGAAGGTCAGAGAGACAGACTTTTCCACATGGACTCCCTTGACCCTCCCCAAAGGTCCTGTGGAGACCTCTCACCTCCCTGTTCAAACTGGGTGGAGGCTGGCCTGGATGTGTCCCTATCAATGGATGAGGTTTTATACCCAGCTCCAGAGGCAGGCAAGGAGGGATCTGGCAACTGTGAGTTGGTGAGTCCACTTCCGGCCAGCCCTGAAGAGGAGATTGATGTAGACTCACTGTCTGAGGGGATTGTGCCCACAAGTATTCTCTCCGTGTGGCCTGACCCTTCCTCAGAGTCAGAAACAGAGGTAGACATACTAACATAGTAGTAGAGTGGGGAGGTCAGGTCACAGGTATGGGAGGGTGGGACATGCTGGCTAAAGAAGGTCCACCAGGCCAGCTTATGTCCCTGTCCCCTTAGCACCAGAGGCAGGCATACCCGTAGCTCTCCTTCCCTCCCCAGGCTTTTGGAGCCAGGCAAAAGTCATTCCATAGGGAGAAAATTATGAACCTGAACCCTCTTACTTTGTTTATAATCTTGTCTTCCAGCTAGTGACAAGTGAAACAGTGAACTGTGGTCACCAGCGCTAATGGGTCATAGGGGACAGCCAAAGCCAGGTCTCCGCGGTCAGCAGGCATCTGGTTACTAGTGCTTGGTGTGTATGGCTTAGTCACTGCCAGCATGGGAAGTGCAGCCAAAACGTCCCCAGGGCTGGGAAGGTGTCCTGCACCATCACTTCTGAGAAGTGAGGTGAGAAAGCGTTCCTTTCATTTCCTTTTCCCCCATAGTTTTCACAAGTGTTCCCCATGCTCTAATAAGGACCACAGGAGACCCAGGTTAACGGGCGACCCTAGGCTGTGAGGAACCCGAGGCCCAACCCCCCAGACTGGCGTGGGGCACCCCTTAGCACGTTAGTAAACTTACTTCATGACTCAGGCTTTGTATCAACTCAGATCCTTTACTTTTTATTAAACCAAATCCAAGAACTTTTCAATGTCTTACTAGAGGATTGCCTCACAACTGAACCATTGTTTCTGGAGGGGAGGAAACCACAATTTCAGGGACATGGCTGAAGTTTGGCCATGTCCCGTCATAGATGCTCCAACATCTCCAGGGACAGAGGCTGTGAAAACGAGAAAGGAAACGAGTTAGAGACGGGATCCAGGTAATCCCGGCCAGCCTTCCTTCACTGAAGGCACGCACACACAGACCCGGGAGAGCTCAAGGGTCGCCTACACACACACCGCCCCCGTCTCCCTCAGCCCCGAGTGCCTGACAGCGTGCCAGAGCCCCGCACGCGGCAGGGGATGAAGCCAGGGTGGGACCCGGCGACCAGGAGTGGGGCGCCCCCATGCGAGGCTGGCGGCACACACCGCAGCACCAGGGGGCAGGAGGCGCCCCCGAGACTACAGAGATTTGGCCAGGAAGAGGAGAAGCAAAACACGAATAAATGAGGGCATCGGTGGGGTTTACAGGAAAGGGAGGTTTTTTAAAACAGAGAAAAAGAGCCCACACTCCAAGGGACACGGTTCTCTGCATCCTCTAGGACACAATTTGCATTCTCGTGCCATTTACATTACCAACGGCATTCCGCGACTTAGCTCAAGACACTGGAATGAAACAAGGCTGTAGCAAAGCGCACGCTGACTAGGAAATCGTGTTTTTTGGAGGGCGGGGAGGGGGGCGACTTGGGTTTTTCCCAACAGGAAAAGGGGGAAGAGGTATTCCCACGGGAGGAAATCCTGAGAGCAGAAGCGAGTAATGGGGACGCAGGTCCTGTGTGAAGTCGGGGTGAACAGGAAGGGCTGCTTCGCCAGCAGCCGCACCAAGGTCAGCCCGCTCCCCGTCCGCCATCGAACCTCAGGAGACGCCTTCTGCCCCACCTCCCTACGAAAGGTGCTTCTTCAGCTGCTCCAGCACCACGTGAGGCTCCGGAAACTTGAGTTTGCGTGGGGGCCCCTTCTTCAGACCCGTCCACAGCTCCGCGCCTGGGGAGAAAGGCCCCGGGAAGCGCCACGGCCCCGAAGCCTGCGGCCGCTCCCGAGGCTCCGGGAGGCGCCGCCCCGCCCCGGCCCGGCCCGCGCCCGGCCCGCACTCACTGCTGCCGTCGGCGCGCAGCAGCGTCACCTCGAAGCTGCCCCTGCGCGGCCGCGCGGGGTTCACGCTCACCGCCAGCTCGGGGGCCTGCAGGCGCAGCGCCTGGCTCAGGGCCGCGGCGGTGCGCCCGTAGACGCGTCAGCTCGTGCTGCGGGGAGAGGGGCGCGGTCAGAGCCGGCCCGGCCCGCGCCCCCCGCGCCCCCGCGCCGGGCCGCTCACCAGTGCTCGATGACCACGCTCGGCCGCTCCGCTCGCCCGTCCTGGCCGCCGGCCGGCTTCTCCCGCTTCTCGGCGGCCGCGGCCAGCGCCGCCTCGGCCTTCCGCTTCCTCCCGCGGGACGCCATGGCGCCTGGGCCGGCTGGAGACAGGGCGCAGCCGCGGCCGCCGGGCTCCGCGCGCCGACCCGCAGCCCCGGAGCTCGGCTTCCGGCGCGAACCCCCTCCCGCGGCCGGGAGGCGGGGCCTCGGGCGAAGCGGCGCCGCGCGCAGCCTCCGCGCTTGGGGGCCGGGTCGCCGGGAAAACAGCCGCGCAGTCGCACAGGCTTTTCTGTAACTGCCGCGCCGGCTTGAACGGTGTCCATCAGGACTGCTACCCAAAACTTCGCTCCTGGGACCCCCGGATCAGTCCCAGACCAAGTGTACAGCTCAACTCGGGGGTTAAGGAAACTTTGTTACGGGGACAGGGTTTTGATTTGAAGCTTGGATTGTTTCCTAGTGTTTAAAGCCAAGCCAATATTATATCTTCATTTTAGCTTCTTCCAAGTTAATGACTTACATCTGACGTCGGTAATCATTCAGGATCCTTCATTAACTAATATGAATAAATACTAAGTAAATTCACTCTATTTTGTCTACATCATTGATTTCCAAGTGGGATAGTAGGGTGTCAGTAGTATCAAGACCGTTTGAGGAACATTTTAAAATGCATGCAAAGGTCCTGAGGTTTTGATGAGCCTACCTGTGTCTAGTTTGAAAAAGATGCCAGGGACTCCTTAAGTCCTACTCATCCTCATTTCTCTCTCATTAAGGTCTGTATTGTCATATCATAATCCAGTAGATTCTTCAGTTCTGTTGGATAGCTACTCTCCAAAAGGGCTTCCCAGGTGGCTAAGTGGTAAAGAATTCACTTGCCAATGCAGGAAATGGGTGTGCTTCTGGGTTGGGAAGATCCCCTGGAGAAAGCAAAAGCAACCCACTCCAGTATTCTTGCCAAGGAAATCCCATGGACAGAGGAGCCTGGCAGACTAGTCCATAGGGAAGCAAGAGTCGGACAAGACTGAGCGACTATAATACCGACATAGGAAGAAGACCCAAACCTCCTCCAGCTGTCCACAATCCTGGGGACCTGTGTGCGGCATCTGAGGAGCAAATCAAGATGGCCTTTGAAATGAAGAATGTTTAAGAGTCCTCTGCAACTGCCTGGCTTTGCTAATGCAGGAGCGACCAACACCCCCACTTCTAAAGCAGGGACCACACACACAGGCGCAATCAAAAGTCACTCTCAGTCTCTTTATTGTGCAAAACTGGCAACTGGGTGTGGGGAGGACGCAGGAGGGTAGAGTGAGCCCCCACCCAGGGGCTTTTTCCTCCAGGGCCCACCACACAAAGGAAGTCTCAAGCTTCTAGTCCCCTTCCTCCCAATCTTCATAGAACAGATTATTCAGTAACCTTCAAAGAGAAAAGTCTGTGGTTAAAGGTTTTTCCTTGGGACTGGTCACAGGTTTACATTTTTTAAAAATACAGGCCACAGACTAAGCCAGAAGGGCCTAAGGAAGTCAGATTCCATGAGGGAAAAACCTCAGCACTAAGTCTGCACCTTGGCCTGTCACGTTAGGGTTTAGTCTAGTCTAAGTAGGCAGCGTAGTGCCACCGTGAGTAACAATGAGCCCAGAGCCAGATGGGGATGCCGGGCAGCACACAGCAGTTGGCACACTGGCCCAGCTTGGAGGGAAAGCCTCCTCCCTCTACCAGGCAAGCTCTTTCCCTCCCTCCAGAGAAACAGCGGGCTGCAACAGTGGGGCCTTCCTGGAGGGTACCTGTCACTGCCCCGGATGCCTCTTAAAAATCGGAAGCGATACCCTGCCCCATCTAGGCACAGCCAAGCGGGAGACATAAACAGAAGGCCCCAGCCTCACGCAAGGCTTGTGGCTACAGAAAGCACAGCGCCTCTGAGTGCCGGGGCTGACAGGAGGGCAAGCACTGAAGCGGGGATCCTACTGGTCCTTCTTGCTCTCATCTGGCCCGGCAGTGGGCGCCGTGGCCACAGGCTGCTCCTCGGGGATCTTATCTCCAGCCTTGGACAGCTTCTTGGCCCGCTGGTAAAGCTCATTCAAGTTGAATTCTCGAATCACATTCTCCTGTGCAAAAGGGACACACGCATCAAGGTTCAAACTGGAAGGGAGAGTGGTCTCTGGGAAGAAGTACAGTTGACCCTTGAACAGTGGTGTGGTTGGGGCATCAGCCCTTTTGCGGTCAAAAACCCACCCATAATTTATAGTCAGCCTTCCGTAACCACAGTCCCTCCCAACCTGTGGCTCCATGTGTGCGAATTCAATCAGCCACGTGGAACGTGCAGCACGTAGTTTTTACTACTGAAAAACATCCACACAGGCAGACCCACACAGTTCTGACTCATTAGTGCAAGGGTCAATTGTATTTACACAGTCTAGGGTGGGAGGAAGCAAAGGACGGAATCTAACCCTGATCTCCTTTGTGTGGTTACCTGAGAAAGTCAATTAATATTTACCTATCATGTGTCAGTCATTGTGCCAAGAATTGTAGCTACATTATTTAATGTAATCTGCAAAACAAAACCTGTAACCTGTTACCCTCTCCAATTTACTGCCAAGGAAACAGACTCTAAGGACAAGAGCCCCGCCATGGAATCTTGACCAGTAATCGTTCCCTACCCCTCGCACGTCTGGCACCTGGTAGAATAATCTGCTGAGTGAAGTCATCAACGAGGCCTAACAGAGCCCCCATTCTCAGATCCTGTGGCCAGGCAGCAGAACCAGGACTCAAACCCAGGGTGGTCTCCAAACTCCCCTCCTGCTCCACACCCTCCTGCAAACCACCTGCCCACTCACATACCTCCGAGAACGTCCAAGAGACTGCACGGCCCTTCTTGTCGATTTGTGGCCGCCGCATGACCTCCTTCCCACCTTGGAACAGGATCAGGGTAGGGAGCTGCTTGGTGAGGGGTGATGTGCTCACTTTGTACCTACAGGATCCAGAAGGTTCTCTGTAAGTGCATCTGCATGTATCCCTCTGAGGACCCCCTGCCCGGGCCCTCACATACCGGGTACTAACATCAGTGTAGCGTCCAACGTCCACCTTCCCGAAGTTTAGCCCCACACAGTTGTACCTGGGAGGAATGTATTGTTTCACATGGAGAGGGAGAATGAATCAGTGAAGCAGAGGGCCATGTCTGAGGGTGGCGGCGGGAGTGCCTTTGGTTGCAGTGTGCAAAGACCAAGGCCAAACCAGTGAGAGGGAAGGGATGACTTCTACCACTGCTCCCTCTGTCCCACTCACTTGAGGGAGAGGTCAGCGTAGATGGGGGCAAATGACTGGCAGTCACTAGACCAGTTGGCGAAGAACTCCACGATCCAAGTGACCCTCTTGTCCCGCTCCAGCTCCTCCTGCCACACACAGAGAAGAAACGGTGAACTGGATTACAGAGGCTCCTGGAAGGTTCAGACTTGGGCACCTGATTCTTCTTCTCGGCTTCCCCATGAACCAGAATGCCCTTGATTCTCCTCTGGCGCCCACAATGAACCAGTGCCCTTTACTTCCATTCTGAAGCACTGCCGTTCCTCTGAGTAGTGAGGGCAACGACAAGATCACCCCCAGGGACCCATGGCACAGGGAAGACGACTACTCACATCAATGGTTTTGTCACTGAAGTACTTGATGTACTCAGGCCCCATATACAGCGGGGGCTTGCATGTCATCAGGAACACTAAACACAGAAAAAGGGTGTCACGCGTGTTAGCCACAAAGTGCGCTTGCCACCGAGGAAGACAGGGTTACGTCATGTGCTCCCGGCAGCTGCCGACCTTCAACACCCCTGAGGGAGCTCAGGCTGGAGAGCAGACAGGAGGCACCCTGTGCTCAGGAAAAACTGCCGGGACAGGTCTTCTGACAGCTCAATATGCGCAGGAGCTGACTTTGTGAGCCCAATTCGTGCATTTCCTCATATCTAGAAAAGCACTAAAATCCTTCATGGTGACAACGGTTTCTCGTGATTGGCAGAAAGCTTCATGAGACTAGCACACACTTTCTATAAAAAATACATGCTGACTGCAGGTACTGCTCCTTCGCCAAAGTCACAAATAGACTGTCCTTTCCTCCTACCTCTTTGGA
This sequence comes from Antilocapra americana, assembly GCA_007570785.1. Classification (NCBI taxonomy): domain Eukaryota; kingdom Metazoa; phylum Chordata; class Mammalia; order Artiodactyla; family Antilocapridae; genus Antilocapra; species Antilocapra americana. Next base: position 599,688 of record ML663051.1, on the reverse strand, counting down.
GCAGTTTCTCAGAGCTAACTGAGGTGCTGTCTCCCAGCCTGTAGTCCTCAATTAAAATTAACTAAAACTTAACATGCAGCTCTCACGCTGTGTACTTTAAGTCAACACAGGACACACATAAGGCCTTGAGCAGGGGACTCACTTTCAAACCAATCTAAAGATTTCAGGTCCCAGAGAGTACCCTTTGTGGACATGCATAGACACACTCCCTTCCTCTTAAAATACAGTCTCTGTAGGTTCTTATCATCTGGGCCTCACACAGTTAGGTATAAGCTACGGAAGAAGGGTATGGAGAACCTGGTTTGGTGCTGGAATCTGGTTCCCACAACCAAGTCTTTCAGTCTCCTTACCTATGCAGAGTGTGATGTAGAGCAGGCCCATACGGACATCCAGGCGGAAGAAAAGAATCGCGTTGGCCACCTTACTGAACATGAAGATGTTGCCGACATGCTGCTCCACAGTGACTGAAACACAAGAGTCAGAGGTCAGGCTGGGCTGCGTGCTCCCACGTCCTGTTATTTGTCCCTCTTCTTGGAATACTTTGAAACGGGAGAGGGGGAAAGGGGATAAAAGTCTAAAGTCAAATTCAGCCTTGGCACAGAATGAGGGACAAGTTCACCAAACCATGTGCCTCTCATAACATGAGTGGAAGACTCCAGAGGGACTGAGGAGCGGGCCGCACTCACTGGACCTGCGGTTCTTCATCATCACGATGGCACTGAGGAACATCAGGATCTCCACTTCTCTCTGCAGCAGAATCAGAGGGTCAGGAATGTCATGACCGGAAATGCCCTGGGTGACCAAGGGGGCCAAAATACATGCTAAAAACCAACAGAGGAAAAACTAACTGGGGATGGTAACAGTAGAGAAATACCCGGAGTCACCTGAGGAGCAGTGCTGGCTGCCCAGGTGGCACTGGTGGTGAAGAACCCGCCTGCCAACCCAGGAGACACGAGAGAGGCGGGCTCAGTCCCTGGGTCAGGATGATCCCCTGGAAGGCAGGGAAACCCACTCTGGCATTCTTGCCTGGAGAATCCCATGGACAGAGGAACCTAGAGGGCTACAGTCCACAGGGTTGCAAAGAGTCGGACACGACTGAAGTGACTTGGCAAGCACAAGGGGTGGTGCAGAAAACACCAGTCAGAAGATCCAGGCTCCAATTCCACCCCTACCACAAACTGCCTCTTGCCTTTCAGCAAAGCACCTAACCTGGGAGCACTGGCTTCCCTGACTGGATGATATTTCAAAACGCTATATGAGGATTAGATAAGGAATATGCAAGAGTTACATAAAGTGTATGGTGTAAAACTGTAAGACCCTACAATCAACTCAGCGTGACCCTGGTAAAGTAAAACTTTTCCAGGTAAATTTTCTCAATCATATCCATCAATACAACAGATGGTTATTCCATCTGTTTGGGTGTAAGTTAAAACATTCCTCTCCACCTAATATTCACAGTGCACCTTGAAATATAATTTGAGAGCTGAAGGAGGCCTTTTAAACCTCTCAAAGGTACTTTTCAGTACCACTAGTTTCCTGTTCTTTCTCATCTTCTAGAAGTAAGTTCCATGTGAGTTAAGTGAGACAGACGATAAAAATGACAAAAACACAAACAAGGTAACTTCCAAGAGTAAAGACAGCAATGAAGAGTGACAAGGACTTCGTTAGAGATCACACACGGTGAGGGCCTTCTGTAGACTGGAGGGTTTGAGGCCTTCCATACCTTTCTGTTAGTAATACAGGATCCAAATCATTATTTCAGACAGAACCAATTAACTGTGATTTACAGCTAGCAATCAGGGACCTAGGTTTTAAGCCTCAATCTCCAACAAAAAGCAACTGACTGGATTTAAAAATGGACATCTAAAGTGGGGGTAGGGAATATGACAGACCTCACTAAACATCCTATCTGAGCAGAGATGAGGAACAGTTTTCAGGAATGACATTGGCTTTAGAAGTGGCTTTTATAATTATGGAAAGATGATATAAAAAGAGAATTATGCCCAATCAGGAGACCAAAGACAGGACTACAACAAATATACTCTAAAGACAGAGCATGGGTCTGTGGTAAAGACCAGCCATGTATCCTCCACACCTCACTCCCATTTTCTCCTGGACATTCGGCATCTAGGGAGAACTGTGTGACCAGCACTGTGAGCACAAGTGGTGCCGCTTCTGGGCCCAGGCAGTCAAGAGAGGGGTGCATGTCCCTGCAAGACAGCTCTCTTTCTCGCAGCTGGCTTGAAGCTGGGACAACCTTACGGCCATCAGTAGCAGACAGGATGAGACTGGGGTCCAGAATATCTGTATCAGCAAGAGCTCCCTTGGTTGTTCGCTGGTTAACTCACTGTTTCAAACGTTCTTTTTTAATAATTTTACCTTTGTTTTTGGCCGTGCTGGGTCCTTGTTGCTGGGAGGGCTTTTCCCCCGTTGGGATGAACGGGCTCCTCACTGCGGCGGCCTCCCTCGTTGCGGAGCATGGAGTCTAGGGCACAAGGCCTTCAGGAAATGCCGCAGTGGGCTAGTGCCCGCAGCTCCCGGGCTCCAGAGCACAGGCTCACAGCTGAGGCACACCGGCTAAGCTACTCCACAGCAAGTGGAACCCTCCCTGACCGGGGAGCGGACCTATGGATTCTTTATCACGGAGTAACCAGCGTAGCCCTGTCTCAAACTTTTTACTAAGGAAATTTTCAAACATATACCAAATCAAGAGAGGATACTGAACGGTGGCAGTATACGTCACTCCCAAATATGCCACTTTGGCATAAGGATTATTTTGAGTCTAAAAGCTCCGTGTCTAAGAGTAGGACAAAAATTTACCCTCTCTACCAAGGACAAAACTAACCCGGGGAGATAACCTTAGATGCTATCGGCCTGGAGACACCACCACAGGGACCGGGTAACAGACTGGCCTTCATCTACTGTTAGTTTACTTTCCCAATTTTTGACTCCGGCAAACCTAGAACTCTTCCCTTCTTCATCCGTCATTTCTCCACAAATTCATTGTTCTTTGTTGAAGATGCCATATAAGGTGGAGTTCTAAGCCTCTTTGCTACTGAGTTTTCCCTGGGTATCTCCCATGTACACAAGTCACACATTAATAAGTTTGTTTGTATTTTAATTGACTTTAATCTGTCCTTTACTACAGTAGTCTCAGGCAAAACCTCAGAAGAGTAAAGGGAAGATTATTTTCCGCCTCCTACAATATCTGAGTAAACCCCTAATACTTAGTTTCAATAGTAATATTTTGCCAATATGGCAAAATATTTCATCTACACTACCCATTTCTTTTGCTGGAGAAACTTAAAAGCAAATTGCAACTGTATTATTTCAACTATAAAGACTTCAGTACATACCGCTTACAGATAAGAACTACTTTCTTAAAACAAACCAAAATACCATTATCATATCTAACAAAATTAACACTACTTCCTTGTTGTTATCTAATACTTGGCCCTTATTCAAATTCAAAGGTCGTGGGTTATGTGCTTACTCTTTGCGACACCTGGTGGCTCAGATGGTAAAGCATCTGCCTGCAATGTGGGAGAACAGGGTTCAATCCCTGGGTCGGGAAGATCCCTTGGAGAAGGAAATGGCAACCCACTCAAGTACTCTTGCCTGGAAAATTCCATGGACAGAGGAGCCTTGTAGGCTATAGTCCATGAAGTCGCAAAGAGTCGGACATGACTGAGCAACTTCACTTCACTTCACTTTGCGACCCCATGTACTGAAGCCTGCCAGGCTCCTCTGTCCAAGGGATTTCCCAGGCAAGAATACTGGAATGGGTTGCCATTTCCTTCTCCAAGGGATCTTCCCAACCCAAGGATCGAACCCAAGTCTGCACTGGCAAGTACAATCTTTACTGCTGAGCCACCATGGAACTCACATCGTTGCTAACACTATTTATCTTAATATTGTAACTTCCAAATCACCAGGGTAAATGAGTAAAACAGATTTTCCAGGAAAACAGTTACAAGTACTACATAGTTTAAAAAAAAAAAACTAACAGAGTAAAAAGAAAACATAATACCTTACAGTATTTTGCATATAATTAGGGAAGAGTACACAGAGAAATTAATTGCATAAAAAGTCCCTTTTATAAAATCTTTATGTCTATCCACTTATATGTTTGAGTCTTATTTTGGTTAAAGTGGGATAGATAAAAATAGGATCTTGTGAAGAAGATGGCTACATCTGAGCTAATTAAGAACAGTGGGAAATTATAGAGTATGAAAAAGTGTGGGGTGAAGAATAAAAATAAGGAAGCGGGTTCTGTTTAAGATCAAGACTCATTTGGGGCTTTGAAAAAAAAGATAAAAATTCAAGTGACTGTCTTTCCTCAGAACATGTATGTGGCTATCCAGCAAAGAGCAGAGCTTCAACTTATTTTACACCTTTTTTTTGGGCCTCAAAGAATGCAGAATCTTAGTTCCCTGACCAGGGATGGAACAGGCCCCGTGCAAGGGAGGTGCAGAGTCTTAACCACTGGACCACCAGGGAAGCCCCTCATGTGATTTTTCTGAGTGGTCCCTCCATTCCAGTGCAGGGAGGACTCCAAGAAACTTGAGACAGATTAACTTACAACGTATTCTTTTTTTTTTTTTTTTTTACAATTCTATTTCAATAGGCCTAACAATTTTACTTATTTTTACATCCCCAGTACGCGGCACGGTGCCCAGCACACAGGCCTCGCTCTGAGACCGTTCCCTTACTTTCAGGAAATGGCTGTGCGCTGTTACTACGGCCGAAGAGGGGCTGCAAACCCTCCTGCTCACTAGCTGGGGGACCTCGGACGAGGCTCCTACCACGCCGAGACCCGCTCCTTCATCAGCAAGGCGAGAAGACCACGACCACCTGTCCTGACAACCCGCGGGCTCCTCGACGGGCGCGGCCAGCGAGCGGCGCTGGGAGGCGGGGCGGCCGCCGGGGGCCGGGAGGGCCCTGCCGGGAGGGCGCCGGGCTCGCAGGGCCGCGGGCGAGGGGGCGGCCGCTCCGCACCCGCGGCCAGCGCAGGGGGCCAGGCCGCCGAGAGGCCCGGGCCCGCGGCGTCCCGGACGGCCAGCCCGGGGCTCCGGCCGCGGCCACCCGGGAGCGGGCAAGGCCGGGGCCCGGCGGGGTCGCTCACCCAGTCGAAGTCGCACGGGTTGCCGTCTTCGCGCTGCGTGGGGAGGCTTTCGCAGACAGGCGGCAGCTTCCTCACGAGCAGGAAGGCAGCAGAGAGCAGGGCGGACACAAAGTAGTAGGGTCGCGCCAGCCATCGCGAAAGGCGCGGGACCGAACACACCAGGGCAACCAAAGGCGCCAGGACCGCCATCTTCCCGGCCCCCGGGGCGCAGGCCGCTCTCCGCGGCTTCCGGAGGGCTGGTCCCGCCTCTCTCACCATCGAAGGTTTCCATTGGGCCGAGTGTCAGAAGCCCCGTCTCTGGACCCGGAACTAGATCTCTGATTGGCCCCTACGGCAGGTAAGGAGAGTGAGACATGGATTTGATATGTTATTGGCTAGCCTAGCTGTCGTTTTTTCTACCTAAGCCATTTCATTGGTTAAGCGATTGTGGCGAGCGGCGGCCTCGGAGAATTTAATAAAGTTAAGGAGCATTTCCGGAACGTTCTCAGAAGGCGACGGAAGTAGTTGCCGGAAGAAGGTAGGCAGGGCCAGAGGCAATCCAATGGTAAACGGCTCCTGGAGGAAAAGGGCGGTACCCCGTGAACAGATCAACCAATAAGAATCATCAACGCCAGACACCGGGGCGCCGCCGAGGCGGAGGGGACGATGGAGAATTTCACGGCGCTGTTCGGAGCCCAGGCTGACCCGCCGCCTCCCCCAGCGGCTCTCGGCTTCGGACCCGGGAAGCCGCCGCCGCCGCCGCCGCCGCCGCCGGGCGGGGGCCCGGGCCCGGCGCCGCCCCCGACCGCCGCCTCGGCCGCGCCCGGGGGCGACAAGTCGGCGGCGGGCTGCGGCCCCTTCTACCTCCTGCGGGAGCTGCCGGGTGAGTGCGAGGCCGGCGCGGGCGGCGGTCCCGGAGCCGCGCGTCGGAAAGGACTCGGGGGACGCACGGCCGAAGGCGCGACGGGAGCTGTCGGGACGGACGGAACGGGAACGTGGGTCCCTGTGGCCGCCTTTCACGCTCCGCCCTGCCTCTGACCCTGACTGTGGCTGTATGGCTCCCTAAAAGTTACGCCCTGGTGGTTCAGACGGCAGTGCGGGAGACCTGGGTTTGACCCCTCGGGCGGGAAGATCCCGGAGAAGGGAAAGGCTACCCACTCCAGTATTCCTGCTCGGAAAATTCCGTGGACGGAAGAGCCTGGCGGGCTACAGTCTACAGTCGATGGGGTCGCAGAGAGTCGCACTGAGCGGCTAACTCTGAAAAAGCACCCAGGGTTCGAGTTTGGAATTTGAGAGTCCTGATTTAACATCCTTGCGGACCTAGTTCCAAAACTGCTTCCGACTTCCTGTTGGTTTGGTGCATGTGGCCTTCCTTTTTTCTCTGGGCCTGTGCCTTTCCTCATCTGTTGGGACAAGTGAATAGAATTGAACCAGATTCTTTCATTCAGAAAATTATTTCGTTGAGCACCTACTCTGTGTACCAAGGGGTATTGTACGTACTGAAGATACAGCTGTGAACAAGGCTGGCAGGACCCTTGCCTGTTTGGGAGTTTACGTGCCCGTGGAGGAGGCAAAAGGTAACAGGGTGAAATCACATAGCAGTTATGGCTGTAATGGAAGAAAAATGTGATAAAGATTTAAGGGCGCAGAACTGCTTTAACTAGAGTGATCAGAGAAGCTCTCTCTGAGTAGATTAGAGTTGAAATGGAAGCACAGAGAAAGAGCTGGCCGTTTATGAGTGGGAGGAGGGATCACTGGATACAAAAAATAATTGAAATCAACAGGCCCAATGTGAGAAAAATCTTGTAATGTTTGAGGGACAGAAGATCAGTTGGACTCCAGTGAAGTGAACAGAGAAGGCGTGATAGATAAAGTAGCAGGCAGAGGCCTGTGTTAGACGTTTAGATTTCAATATATTATTGACCAGAATCATGTCAATACATTTTTTAGAGAGTGAAACCGTTAATATCACCTTGGGAAGTTGTTAGAGCTTAAAGTTGATCAAGAATTCATTATATAGCTTATGATTGACATTATAATTCACAGTTTGCTGTTAGGTTTTTATTCCAGCCTTGTGTATCTTATAAACAAGTTTATTTTCATAAAAGTTTTTTTAAAATGACACATCACGAAATTTTAAGTGAAGAAACATTTTTCAATGAGTACATTTAGGTTCTCTTTCTTGATGTCCAAGCAACGCGTTTACTAGTGTGTCAGAAGATGATAGTTGTCCCGAATGTAGTTGCGATTCAGACGATATGAGTATTAGACCCACAAAGAGACAGAAACCTGAGCGATTGTTTTCTGATAGGCAAAGTGAAAATGAGACTAATGGTGCTGGAGAAGACTTTACAGGTGTGTCACGTGTACCTACTGAATGTAATGATGCAAAGTGTTAGTGAAATAGCTGAATTAATTATTGCATCAGTTTCTGCAAAAATCACCCATTCAATAATATTACTGCTGAGTGGTCCAGGAAAGAGGTGGTTTGGACCAGGCGATAGCAATGGAGGAAAGAAGTAAATGGATGCAGGATAAATTTTAGAGGTAGAACTGACAGGAATGAGGGATCGAATATAGAAGAGGGGGAGAGAGGAATTGAGGATGATTCCAAATTTTTGGCTTGAATAACAGGGTTGATGGTAGTGCTGAGGTCAGGAAAGAACAAGATTGAAGAGGTGGAAATCGAGTCGTTTTGGGCATGTTAGGTTCTCCGGGACGTCTTTCAGTTCATACCACATCCATAGCTTTGACTGTATGGACCTTTATTGGCAAAGTGATGTCTCTGCTTTTTTAAAATGCTCTCTAGGTTTGTCATAGCTTTCCATCCAAGAAGCAAGTGTCTTTTAATTTCATGGCTGCAGTCACTATCTGCAGTGATTTTGGGGCCCCCAAAAATGAAGGTCTGTCACTGCTTCCACTTTTTCGCCTTCTATTTGCCATGAAGTGATGGGACTTGATGCCATGAACTTAGTTTTTTGAATGTTGAACTTTAAGCCAGCTTTTTCACTCTCTTTCACCCGCATCTACAGGCTCTGTAGTTCCTTTCACTTTCTGCCATTAAAGTGGTGTCATCTATCTGAGATTGTTGCTCTTTGTCCCAGCAGTCTTGATTCCAGCTAGTGATGTTTCAGTAAGATGTTAATACATTCAACCTCAAATGCAAGTGGAAGGAATTTGAGCTTTTTCCTGAGGGAATGGGAAACCATTAAGATTTTTGAACTGAGTACAGCTTCTGAAGATATCTGGAGAATATGGGTGCTGTATACTAAAATAAAGGAACCACGAGTGAGGTGGGGAAGATTTGGAGTTTAAAAAAAAAAACAAGGCAATTCCCTGACAGTCCAGTGGTTAGGGCGCCATACTTCTGCAGGGGGCACAGGTTTGATCCCTTGTCAGGGAACTGCAATCCCATAAGCCTCCTGGTGCAGCGAAAAAGAAAAGAAAACTGAATCTTCAATGACTTAATTAAGAGAATGTTGGAAATGGAAGATTAGTTTTCACAAGTGGAATCAGAACTGAGGAGAGAGATTTATAAGTCATCCTCATAGAACTGATGGGCAAAACAGAACATTGGATGGACTCTTTTAGATTAAAGAATTTAGAAGGGTACCCTGACAGAAGGGGACATTGCTGATTATGAGAAGTACTGGACCCCTGAGCTTCCTGCCATCGCATGGGCCACTCTTCGTGACAGCTGGCGTGGAAGACAAGGGGATAGAGTAGGGTGAGGCCTATCAATAGGGAGGAAAAATACCTTGTTCATTTAATGTTTATTGAGCACCAGTGACATGTGAATGAAGAAGGAGTTTTTCTCAGCCCTCGGTGGGCTTATAGCGCAAAAGCAGAGTTTTCTCAAGTGAATGATTATAAACAAGTCACTTTTGTCATTCATACCCTGAGTGTTCATCATAACAAGACTATGAAATTGTAAGCTAGATATTTCTACCCTCACCCTAATTAAATTACCAACAAGAGAGTGAAAAGGCCGGCTTGAAACTCAACATTCAAAAAATGAAGATCTTGGCATCCAGTCCTGTCACTTCATGCAAACAGAAGGGGGAAAAGTGGAAGCAGTAACAAATTTTATTTTCCAGAGCTCCAGAGTCACTGCGGATGGTAACTGAGGCCATGAAATTAAAAGACGCTCCTTGGAAGGACAGCTGTGGCAGACCTAGGCAGCATAAAGGTCCGTCTAGTCAAAGCTGTGGCTTTTCCAGACACGTATGGATGTGAGAGTTGGACATAAAGAAGGCTGAGCACTAAAGAATTGATGCCTTTGAACTGTGGTGCTCAAGACTCTTGAGAGTCCCTTGGACAGCAAGGAGGACATCAAACCACTCAATCCTAAAGGAAATCAATCCTGAATATTCATTGGAAGGACTGATGCTGAAGCTGAAGCTTCAATACTTTGGCCACCTGATGCGAAGAGCTTGCTCACTGGAAAAGACCCTGATGCTGGGAAAGACTGAAGGCAGGAGGAGAAGGGGATGACAGAGGATGAGGTAGTTGGATGGCATCACCAACTGAGTGGACATCAATTTGAGCAAACTCCGGGAGATAGTAAAGGACAGGTCATAGGTCAGACATGACTGCGCGGCTACCCAACAGCTCTTGGGACTAATTCTTCTCCTTTCTTTTCTTCCTCTACCCTCTAGGCAGCACTGAGCTGACAGGCAGCACCAACCTGATCACACACTACAACCTGGAGCATGCCTATAATAAATTCTGTGGGAAGAAGGTGAAGGAGAAGCTAAGTAATTTCCTGCCCGACCTGCCAGGGATGATTGATCTGCCCGGTTCCCATGACAACAGCAGCCTGCGCTCCCTCATCGAGAAGCCCCCCATCCTTGGGGGCTCTTTCAACCCCATCACAGGCACCTTGCTGGCCGGCTTCCGCCTGCACGCCGGCCCGGTGAGCTCCCTCTTGGGGACAGAGGCTGCCAGGGGGGAGGCCCGAAGGCTTCGCGCCTAGCGTACTGCGCAGAGCAGGTGATGGGAGCAGAGCGGCTGGTGGGAAGCAGGGTTTCCGGCCTCTGCTCACCCAGACCTTCCTGCGGCTCCTTCAGCTGCCAGAGCAGTGCCGTCTGATGCATATTCAGCCGCCCAAGAAGAAGAATAAGCAGAAGCACAAACAGAGCCGCACCCAGGACCCCGTCCCCCCAGGTAAGGAGCCATTCTCTTCCTAGCCAGAAAGCCGGGTGTTCTGAGTCTGGTTTGACCTTCCCTGGTTAAGAGCTCGGTGAAGTTCCCCAGCGCCCTGGACTGCCCGCTTCTTAGAGGAGACACTGACGTGATGCAGCGCCTGGCAGGCGGGGGCTTGGGCCATTCGGAGAGAAGCGGTGGCCCTCAACTAGGGGTTTTCTTCATGTCCCAGAGTTCTGGTGGTGCAGAATTTGGGGCCCAGCTGGTGACGGGCACCTCCCATCTCCCCCCAGAAACGCCATCTGATTCAGATCACAAGAAGAAGAAAAAGAAGAAAGAAGAGGACCCTGAGCGGAAGCGGAAGAAGAAAGAGAAGAAGAAGAAGAAGGTATGGTGGCCGCCCATGAGTTTCCCCAGCTCACCCGGGTCCTTGGTAGAGCCTCCCCCTCTTTCACTGCCTTGTGTCCTTCCAGAACCGACACAGCCCGGACCATCCCGGGATGGGCAGCTCTCAGGCCAGCAGCAGCAGCAGCCTCCGCTAAGGGGCCGGCAGACCCTGCTGGAACAACTTCCCTGCTGGGCCGTAGCCGCCCTCCCGGCTCCGGTCAGCGCCAGGATGGAAGCCGCTCAGCTGCGAGGAGCCGCCAGGAGATGGGGCTGGGATCTCGGCGGCCTCAGCCCAGCTTCCTTTCTCGCGGACACCTTTTCCCCTCCCAGGAAGCTTTGTGTTCATCTCTTGTGCAGTTTGTCTGATGTAGGACTTGGTCTGATTTGCTAGGATTTTTATTCTCTTAAAATTGCATTTATCAAACTGGCTGAAGCGTGGCTGCCTGTCAGGAGGTAAGTGCCTTTCCATGGGAGTCAGGGTTTAAGCCGAGGCGTGCTGAGGTCTGAGGGGGTTCGGACCTTGCGTGACTATTTCATCAGCAGGCGCGGCGGCCGCCGAGAGACTGGGGATCAGGGTCCAGAGGTGGAGCACGCTGACACCTTTCTGCCCCAGACACGTTAACGCCCCGTCCCTAAGGTTGCCAGCCAGTGCCTGGATGCCCTTCCCACGTGAAAGAGCTGACCCACTTAAGGCCCAGCTGTATGCTAGGTCAGCTTGTGTGGAAACTCGGTAGCTGATGAAGAAAGCACCCATGATCAGAAGTGAATTTCAGCAAGGTTGCTTCTTCATTAAACCTGTGGGTTTTGGTTTTTTTTTTAATAAATTTCTGGCAAGCAAAAGTAAATGGTTTTCTTTCTAGTTAAGAACTACTTTTGATCTTCCTCACTCCTTAAGACATTGAAATTATTTGGCTGATGTGAACACCTATCTAAGCTTCTAAGACAGTAAAAAAAAAAAAAAAAGGCAGCCTGAACTAGCGGACTCCCAATCTTTTGGCCACCTGATGCAGAGAGCCGACTCAGTGGAAAAGATGCTGATGCTGAGAAGGACTGTGGGCAAGAGACGGGGCCTGCAGAGGATGAGAGGGTCGGATGGCATCACTGACCCGTGAACAAGGGAGCAAGCTCTGGGAGATGATGAAGGACAGGGAAGTGTGGCATGCTACAGTTCAAGGGGTCACACTGAGTCAGATACAACTGAGTGACTGAACAACAAAACTAGCGAAAGGTAAAATAAATCCCTTTAGTGTCTGCCGCAGGCCAGGTATCCAGAAACAAACCGCAGCTAGTGTAGTCGTGATTTCAAGCCCAGTGTGAATGCTGAGATCTGTTGGTATGAGCCAGGGTTGATCCTAGACCACCAGATGGAAAACCACTCATTCTGCTGATGTTAACCTAGGATTTCAGAGCAAGGGTTTGGAAACTTCAGTTTCAGACAGGAAAATAAAGGGTTCTGGCCAGTTTTCTGAGATGAGTGTCTTAAGCGTGCCTGTTTAAATGAGGACTGCTTTTTGCTTTCGACATAAGAGACACTGCCCCTGTACATCCCCGTGATCTGCCTTTCACACGGTGATCATCCACTGGCTCACCTCTGGCTGCATCCAAAAATTTACTTTCCAGAGAAAATTCTGTATTAAGGGATTGTAGACAAAATCAAGAGCTCCCTGAAATGACAAGTTTTGGTCGTTACAAGACTTTTTCTGAAACATCCAATTAAGTCACTGAAATATAAATAGGCTCTCTTTTGTCTTAAGTGGTTGTCTTCACCCTAGTCCTGCTTAAGGACGGGCCAGGACCAGAGCTGCTCACGAGGTCCTCTCTGTCACTTCGCATCAGAGACCGCCCTGCCTTAAGCACACAAAACAAGAAGTCAGGGGGGCTGGTTAGATCAGGATTTCTTTTTATTCCTTGTTGGTTTAAAATGGCTAATCAGAATAAAAAATAAAAGGGCCTCTGTCTAGAGGCTGGGGTCGCCCCTACTTTTGAAGGTGAGAACCTAGGTATTCCCTCTACCCAGCACCATACTGAGGCGGGCTAAAGGGGGACCCCAAGGGACAGCTGGAGGGGCCTTCGCCTGCCACTCCTCCTCTCAATCCCGTTTTTGGCATGTGATGAGAAATATTGCTTTTTTGGATTCTTCTTTCCCGGCCTTGGGTTTAAAAATAATGTTAACCATGTGAACGGGGGAGGGAGGCTTTGAGGGGCCCTCTGAAGAAGCCCGCTCTGCTCCCTCTCCCCCAAAGTGGGGGTTAGCCCAATATTGCCCCTGGAGCTCGGCCAAGCTCTTCTGACCGCCCCACCACCTCCACCAGTCATGGGGGCTGAGGCGCCCTCCCCAGGGGAAACTAAGTGCCGCTGAGCCTAGAAGACCCAACTCCCCATCTCCAAGCCCTGCTCTGACAGGCCCCGCCCCGCCCTGCCTCTCCCTAGGTGTCTTTCCTGACCACCCAGCACCTACAGCACGGGGGTCCTCAAATGGTAACGACCAAGAGAGGGAACCAGGGGGAAAAGGAAGAGGTCAGTGGTGCCTGCCCTCTTTTCCCGCTGGTCTGAGGATCAGGAAGAGTACGGTCCCCTCTCACACCTCCCTCCCTCATCTTCCCATCCCAGGATAGATATATAATTCTTTGATATTTATAATATATATATATATGTACACACACACCTGGTAACGCAGAAGAGGAAAAAAATAGAATCCGTAACAATAATAAAAAAAATTATTTCTGGTTTAAAAATGATCTGGTTCCCTCCAGGGCTAGCAATTGCACAGATGTCCACTGAGTCTGGTCCGGGGGAGGGGGAGGGGGTGCAGCCCCAATCTGGGGGCCCCAGCCCTCCGACCCCCAGCACCCCGCACTTTGTAAACGCCCTCTTCCTCTGGGAGTCGGGGTTCACAGGTCCGAGCAGGGGAGGGCCCTGGAGGAGGGCGGGCCCGGCCCTTCGGTGGGGGTGGGGGTGGCGCGGCTCACACCGAGATCTCGTAGGTGGTGCCCCCGACCCCCGACACCTTCTTGACGCCTCCCCTGGTGGGGCTGCCGAGCGCCGGCTGGCCGGGGCCGGGCCCGGCGGGGCCCATGCTCTTGGGCTGTCCGTTGGATCTGCTGTAGACGGTCTTGAGCTGCGCTTCGTCTCTGCGGAGGAAGGAGCGCGGCGTCAGCGCGGGGCGCGGGGACGCGCTCCGACACGGCGGCGGAGGGCATGCCCTCCGCGTGGGCCCTGCTGACCCCACGGCCCCTGCGCTGCCCTGCTGACAAGCCCCGGCTTCGCTCTCCCCAGGCGCGGCTGCGCTCCCCCGCGCCTCAGGCAGAGACCGCCTTCTAGGAGGACAGGACTGAGGGGCTCGCCCTCCCCGCAGCCCGTCACAGGCAGGGCCCGGAGGGCAGCGGGCGCAGGCTCCCCGGGCAGGGCGCGCGGGCCGCGGGCGAAGGCGCCAGGGCGACGGGCACTCACTTGGGTGTCAGTAACGGCTGCAGGGCCACTTCCTCCGTCTCGGGGACGCCAGGCGCGGCTCTTTGGCTGCTGTGCGACACGGAGCGGCCCAGGTAGGCGGCAGGCGGGCCCGGCTCGGGGGACGCGAGCCCCCGGGCCCTCAGCCCCTCCGGCTTGCCGAACCGGGGGCCGGCTGGGCGCGCCAGCGGCGTCTTGCCCAGGGGCGAGCGCTTCGAGTCGTCGGAGGAGGAGCTGGTGCGCGGCGCGTGGCCTGAGCCAGGCGTGCACTGGACGCCCGAGTCCCCCAGGCCCGGCTCCTCCTCGCGGCCGGGCGGCGGCGACTGGCGCAGCAGCTTCTCGCGTTCCTGCAGGGAGGCCACGATGTGGCGCGACAGGTTGTCGTAGCGGACGGGCGAGGGCTCGCGGGGCGCCGGGCCGCCGGGCGCCGGGCGGGGGTGCCTCTCGGCCTCGCGCTGCTGGGCCAGCCGGGCCGACAGGAAGGGAGACGTGTAGCCCAGAGGCGGCTCCGGCTCCGGGCCCGCCTGCACGGACTCGAAGTCGGGGCTGTCGGAAGGCGTGAGCAGGCTGTCGTAGGACAGGCTCCCGTTTCGCGTCTGGTTGGCCAGGCTCTTGTAGGAGGTGGAGGTCGTGCCCTCCGAGCGGATGGACTGCAGCTGGCCCAGCTCGAAGCCCGTGCCCTGGGCGGACTTGAGGCTGGAGGAGCGCGAGCCGCTGGACAGCGGGTCAAAGGGGAAGCTTTTGCCAAAGGTGGGCGATCGGAAGCTCTCTGGCTCCAAGCTTGGCTCCGAGCGGTAGCTGGGATGGCGGCTGCTCTCGGCAATGGAGCCTGGCTCCTTCAGGCTGTCCCCACGACTCAGCTGAGGGAGAAAGCAGAGCTGGCTCTCAGCGGCCCCTCCCGTGACAGGCTCGAGGAGCCCGTCAAAACCAGTGTCTGCCATGCCACGCGCCAGCAACACGCTTCGTTTTCACCTGGGTTCTCTCGTTTAACCCCTGAGGCTCATCTCTGATGAGGAACAAATAACATCTCATTTTAAGGTGCAGAGGTTACAGAACTTCTCTGTGACGGCGGAACTGGGTTTTAAACTCAGATCTGCTCAGTGCTTTCCTGGACTGGGCCCCAGGGACCCCTCTGGGGTGAAGGACACGCTATCAAGGAGACTCAGTACCACTAATGCCGACAAGGAGTAAGAGGCCTTTGGTTTTCTCCTCTCCCGTTCGGAGCGCCCTGCCCTTCTCCAGGTCCCCGTTTTCCCAGAGCAGGTGGCCTACATTCCAGCCCCGCTCCCCCGGAGTGCTCAGTACCTTGGCGCTGGAAGAGTGAGGCATGGCGGCTGACGCGCTGCTGCTGTAGCCCGGCCGGTACTTGTACATGGTGGGCGTGGGGGGGCTGTCCCTGCCCAAGAGGCTGCTCTCTGCAGGAAAAAGGCCCGGGCACAGCACCTTATAAGCCGCTCCCTTAACTCGGCTCAGCTAGCTTAAAGCACAAGGGAGACAAGGCAGGCAGATGTACCGAGCAAAAGGGAAGGCCCAGGAACATACACGATTTTGCTGAAATCAAGACTACAGACTCACACCCGCCCAGAACTGAGAGTGAGCGAGCGCACAGACCCTGGGGTGCTGTCTGGTCTGTGCAGAAGCCGGCGGTACACGCGTGCACGCACGGACGGACCGCCCCTTCACGGCCAGCTCGGCGGAACCCCTCTCCCGCTGTCTGCAGAAGCGGTCCGAGCACCGCCGGCTGGGTCTTCTGTCACAAGGCAGCGTCCTCTCCCAGCCCCTGCCCGTGTCTTGTCTGCAGCTGATCTCACTCCTGCTGCCACACTCACCCTCGTTGGTAGCCAGGCTGAGGTGTGTCCGTAGCCCCGTGTAACGGCTCAGGTCCGGCTTAGGAGGTGGTGGAGGCTCTGCGTCTGCTGACTGGCTTTCTGTTATCTCCAGGCTGCCTTTAGACTGGACAAATGAGGGAGAAGAGAGTGTCAGGGCAACTGAAGTGTGACACCGGGAAGAGGGGCGTCGTCTTGTGCTTCTCAGCTAGGAGAGAGGAGACCAGTCACTGGGTAGCGCTGGAGAGACTGCTCTTCAACAAGGGCTTCCTTCCTCATTTATTTCCACCAACAAGCACTTGCTGAGCGCCTACCATCCACAAGCTCTACACCAAGTCCTAGGAAGACACTGAAGGAGTGGACTCAATTTCTACTTCTAATGAGCTTAAAATGTAATGGGAAAAGAAGTTGTGTATTTAAGTAACTTTAAGACAAACCAGAAAGTGATAAATATGGTGAGAGAGATTTAACCAAAGCCAGCTTCCACCTCTGCCATGGGTGCGGCTCCCCGAGGC
This sequence comes from Antilocapra americana, assembly GCA_007570785.1. Lineage (NCBI taxonomy): Eukaryota > Metazoa > Chordata > Mammalia > Artiodactyla > Antilocapridae > Antilocapra > Antilocapra americana. Next base: position 583,264 of record ML663051.1, on the reverse strand, counting down.
ACCCCGTGTTACCCCCTGCACGCCTACCTTAGTTCTCCTCAGCTCCCCCTGGATGCCGTTGTCCATGATCTTCACAGTTATCTGGCCATCTGACACTTCGGGCCGCAGGAAGGGCGGTCTGATGACAATTGTCTTCTCTTTCTTTGGTCTCCCCAAATACCTGAGTGTCAGGAGCAAGAGGGCCTTTATTCAGTCATTCAGAAATATCTACTAGGTGCCTACCCTGTGGAAAGCCGTTTCACACATAGAAGAAACGGTCCTACCAGGCCAGGGGAGAGACCAGCCTTGAACTGATTTCTTCGATTCTATGACCAAGCCCCTGGGCAGACACACCCAGCTCGAGACACTCCGAGTCGATCTCACTCTCGCCTCTCCAGAGAGAGCGCCACACGTCTAGAGAACTCGCTGAACTCGCAGGCTCAGAAGGACGGCACTTCGGCACTTCCCATTCTAGGAGAACCCCCGCTAAAGGCAGCCCCCACACCAGAACCAACCCAAAGAGGCGCGTGTGCCCGAGGGTGCGCGCCAGAGCACAGGGCAGCTGTACCTGGGCGCCGGGGAGCTGCAGAGGACGCGGCTGACGTTGCTGCAGCAGCCGCTGGTGAAGGGGTTCACACCGCCCCGGAACTTCCCCGTGACCTGGACCGAGGGCAAGAGGGCCAGGTCAGCCAGGCCAGGGGGCCGTGACCTCCAGGAGCCGAAGCTCTGGTCAGTGGCAGCGCGCTGTGCGCCCATTGCCTGGGGGACAGGAGGGGCGACGGACGGCCCTGCCGCAAGGCCGCGCCCGTCTGGGGTGACTGCAAACGAGACTCTGGGGCCAGGGCCATCGGTTCAATTTCTAGGCCAACCTCACAGGAGCGGTCTGACCCTAAACATCAGTTTCTTTATGTAAAGTGGGGACCTCTGCAGAAGAGTGGGCAGGTACGGGTAGCTAGGATTCTGTGCAGGAAAAGAACGACGCGCTTCCCGAGGGCGGGCCCAGGCCTTTACTGTTTCTGCCGGCCCAGAGCCCCAGCCGCCCAGTACAGAGGACACGTCCTCTAAGTGCTGACCGACTCAGAGGGGCCTGTCCCCGTGCTTACACGAGGCGCGTGGATGCCTCGTCACAACGTATGCGCTGACCGCTGGGCCGCGAGACACAAGCCCGCCTCCAGGGGTCCCCGGCCCGTCCCCTCATACCTGCTCGTTGGTGGTGCGTCCCCGGGCCACAAGCACCACGTGAAATCCTGTGAGGCCAGCGACCGGGATGAAGAACAAGCCAGCCACGCACATCACAGCCATCCTGAGGCCAGGCAGTCAAGGAGAACAGAGCCGCGCGGCCTTGCCCGCCCCGGCGCCAGCTGCGGCCACCTCCCCCAGGACCCCCGGCCTCGAAGGATACGTGACAGCCGGGCGGACCCCTGAGAGCGCCTCCGTGTGGTAGAGGACGTAGAGGAGGCCGAAGCCAAACACGCCCGCGATGTGCGCAGTCAGCGAGAGGAGGAAGAGGAAGAAGTAACGGTAGTTCCGACGGCCGATGCAGTTGTTCACCCAGGGGCAGTGGTGGTCGAACTCCTGGGGGCAGACAAGGCAGGCTGGGACCGTGGCACAACGCCGCTTCCGCCAAGAACGGCAGACAGAACTAAATGCTGCTCTTAGCAATGTGGAGCACGTTCCCCATTTAATTGCAGAATGTAAAAACAGGTTCCTGCAGTTTATCAATCTGTAGGGCTTCCCAGGTGGGAAGGAATGGTAAAGAACCCGCCGGGCAATGCAGCAGACACAGGAGACACGGGTTCCATCCCTGGGTCGGGACGATGCTCCAGAGAAGGAAATGGCAACCGGCTCCAGTATTCGTGCCTAGAGCATCCCATGGACAGAGGAGCCTGGGAGGCTACAGTCCATAGGGCTGCACAGAGTCAGACACAACTGAAGTGACTTAACACATCAATCTGTAACAAAGACCGTCCAGAGGCTGATCAAAGGCCAAGGCCATCTCTCAAAGTTTATCCTACATGACCAAGGAACTCTGACAGGAACAAATGCCAGAGGCCTGCAAATACATTAAGAGTTTTCTTTTTTAAAAAAAAAAAAAAGAAGCTAGGAAAAAAATCTAGTAGGCAACTGCTTATAGCTAAGTAAAAATGGACTGGGAAAAGGGTTAAAAATAAAAGACAAGAAATGCAGAAGGACAGAAAGATAATTGTATGATTTGTTTTGTGTGTTAATTTGGAAATTGCACATTTTAAAATTTTTATCTGAGTATATACAGCTGCTTCACAATGCTGTGTCCGCTCCTGCTGTACAGCAGAGTGCGTCAGCCACATGTGTGTGTGGACCCCGTTGTGGATGCCTGCCCACGAGGCCACCACGGGGCACTGTGAGAGCCCCCATGCTGTGTGGTAGGCTCTCATCAGTCACCTGTTGGGAGACTTGAGTGCAGCAGCATGATGGCGTGGGGGCAGAGAGGACGGAGCCAGGGCAGATAACCAAGAAGGCAGGCCGGGGACAGGACGCCAGCGCTCTGACCGGCGTGGGGGAGCCTGCGCCTGCCCACCCAGGGCCCCTCCTGCGGCGGGACGCACACATCGCTGCGGCACTGACAGAGCACCAGCTCGGCCCTGGAGCCAGCCGAAGCCGCGAGCCCCGGCCCGGCGCTGACGGGCAGCCCGAGCGGCGCTCACCTCCACGCAGTTGTCGCAGACGCTGCAGTGGGAACAGCGGGGCGGCCGGTAGAAGCGGCAGGTGGCACACCACTTCATGCGCACCTGGATGCCCCGGACCTCCACGGTCTTGTACAGGGGCGCCCGGAAGTCGTCTTCCTTGTCCTCGTCCTCTTCAGCTGCAGAGAGGTGAAGCTCCTGAACACAGGGCCGTGCCGCAGCTGCAGCGGGCACTGGCGACGCGGGGACACCGCCTTCAAGGGACGCGGCTGAGGGAGGGGGGTGGGACCAGCAGCTCTGACGCTGCGAGATGAGGAAGTGATTTATTCTACCCTGGGAAAAGCGGCTCAAGAGGATGACTCAGAGGCGGCTCTGATATGGATAGGCTGAGACTCTTGGTTTACATATTATGAATATATTTCAAAAGAAATAGATGATTTACATATCAAAGTATATATATAATGAGTCTGCATAACAGTTCCATATTTACAAGTACACGACTGAACTACAGCAATCCAAATGGGGGAAAAACAAACTAGCGGGAACCTCTTCTCCAGGCACAAAGCCCCTTGGCCCAAGGTCTTTCCCTGGTTCCCTGCACGTGTCAGGACTGTTTCTTGGTTCCAGATATTCTCTTTACCTGAACGCCCTTTCAGTTTTCAGCTATCAGACATTCATGCAGCAGAAAACAAGACAGCACCGTCAATCAACCATTTAAACACAACCTCCCCACCCCACTTCAGAACTGAGGCATTGTTTGCCTTCATCTACAGTATGCAATTCTCATCACTTTAAATTGTTAATCTAAAAAAATACCTGTGGGAAAGAAAAAGTGAATAAGTGATGGTGTAGTGACTATTAAAGTTGTCAGATTTACTAAGGGAAATGCTAACAATGTAACTCGGTGAAAAAGTACAAGGCAAAGACCCGAACAAACTAAAAGATCCCGTTTTGAAAACAAAGACAGATACGCACATGTGCTACAGGGGTATGGTCTGTGTAAACCTTCAAAATACTGACTGAGAGGAAATACATGACAATACAATCGTAGTTGTCTCTGGGCTGTGAAATCATAGGTGACATTCATCTGTTTTATGGGCTTCCCCTGTGGCTCAGCTGGTAAAGAATCCGCCTGCAGTGCGGGAGACCTGGGTTTGATCTCTGGGTTGGGAAGATCCCCTGGAAAAGGGAATGACAATCCACTCCAGTGTTCTGGCCTGGAGAATTCCATGGACGGTATATTCCACGGGGTCGCAAAGAGCCGGACATGGCTAAGCCACTTTCACTATCTACTTTATACTTTCTACATTATGAAGATTCTACTTTCTTAAAGGAAAATAATCCAAACACTATTTATTTTGAAATAACTGATTCTTCCACAATGTCATCTATCAGAAGCGAGCTCTTTCTCTAAGTTCTTAAAGTATTACAGTTCTTTGATTACTCTTAAAAGCCACCAGTGTATGTATTTATGTAAATATCTTCCCTTCTAGACTGAGCTACTGAAAGCAAGGACCTTAAAATAATTAAAAAAAAAAAAATCCCAAATGGCTACAATCATCAGTGAGTGTTTGGTAAATGAACACCAAGCACTTGGTAAGACAGCCTTCCATGGCTTTAGGGTCCCAAGGCACTCCCAGTTAACCTCATCTTTGAAGCAACAGTCACAAAGCCTTGTGAGCACAAGGAGCTCCAGACAGACCTTCTCTCGCTGCGGCTGCCATCCCAGCCCTGACCTGCCTCTCAGAAGGTGACTGCACATCTGAGAGGGGAATCAGGTGTCGTCAGCAACAGCCATCGGCACCAATGCTGGTCCTCACTCTCGCCTTCTACTCCAGAAACAGCCTAGGTCTGAGCGCATCGCCCTTCCACCAGGAGAGGAGAGAGAGCACCCCTTCCTCCCGGTCGCTCCTCAACTACCCGCTTTCCGAAGTTCCAGCCTCTCCTCTGGCTCCACCTCCTCATGCTACCAACACACGGATGTCTTCTGTATCACGAGACAAGCGAGACCGTTCCCTCTCACCCGAGACACCACCTTCTGCCTTCTCTGTGTAACTTCTTGAAAGAATAACCTTAATCCTCACAGACAATGCTCCCTCGTTTCCCATTCATTGCCTTCCGAACCACTGCAGTTTTGGTAATTTGACTGTCTCTCTCCCACATACGTAAACCACTATTACAGCTCCTCTTGTTGGGAACTCCCTGGTGTTCAGTGGTCAGGACTCGGTGCGTTCGCTGCTGGGGCTTGGGTTCAGTCCCTAGTCAGGGAACTAAGATCCTGCAAGCTGCACAGCAGGAAAAAAAAATATTCCTGTGTGTGTGCTGTGTTTTTTTTTCTTTTTGGCCATGCCATGGAGCTCCGGGATAGTTTCCCAACCAGGGAAAGACCCTGTGCTCCCTGCAGCGGACATGCAGTCTTAACTACTGAACAACACGGAGATCTTGAGCAATTCTTAATGAGATCACTAATTTCGTAGTTACTGAGACAAAGGGCGACTTGGAGCCTCCGTACTACCGGGCTTAGTCTCTGACACCGCCAACCACCAGCCGGCTCATGGACTTCCCTTAACTCCCACTCCGTCCCGTTTCTCCTCCTACTTTCTCTTCCTGCTCAATCTCTCCTCAATAGCGCCTTCTTCTCCTCTGCTCATTACTAACCAAGGCTGGTCAGGCCGACACGCGTTTTTCCCTAACCTCATTCTACTTTCTCTGGACAATCTCACTCCTGCTGCTGACAAAACTAGAAGGCTGAGGACTCTGCCATGAGCCTCACGACTCAGCTGCCACTGGGTGACGGCACCTGAGCGACACACTGCAGTGAGGTGACATGAAAGGCGCTCAGTCGTGTCCAGCTCTTTGCGAACACATGGACTCTACATACAGTCCGTGGAGTTCTTCAGGCCAGAACACTGGAGTGGGTAGCCTGTCCCTTCTCCAGGGGATCTTCCCGACCCAGCAATCGAAGTGTGGTCTCCTGCACTGCAGGTGGATTCCTTACCAGCTGAGCTGAGGGAAGCCGGAAGGACCCATCAAGTACCTCAGATTCAATGTGTCTAAGATGCTCTGTCTTCCCTCCAAACTGCTCAATGTTCCTGTAACTTGGGTCTTAGTTTATAAAACCCAGCATCCAACCTATCTTTCCAGTTAGGAACAGTGGCGCCACCCCCAGACAATTCCTTTTACCCTCTCACTCTCACCGAATAATCGATTAGTTGTGACAAATTCTCCTGGGTCTAAATCTGCAAATCCAGCCCCGACTCAAGGTCATCTGGCTTGCATCATTGCAGTAGCCTCCCAAAAGGTAACTATTTGTTCTTACAAGAATTACTTCTGCGAAAGGAAATCTGACCCTGCGATTCCTCCAGTTCAAGACCTCTTGCTGTCCCAAGGAAGAACTGTATTTAACAGACAGTCTTTTACACTTGGCTCTGGTTCCTCTTTGCGCCCCCGCCCAACCGTGCTCTCTCTTCCACCTGCCGCTCTCTGCGGGCACAGTTTAGTCACTCGCTGCTTCCTCTGCCTAGGGTGCCCGTCCCTCCCCACCTGCAGCAGTGTTTCCCCGGTTTATCTGGGCAGGCTAAGCGCCCCCCTTCCAAGGTCCCACAGAACCTTGTTCATGCTTCCATTACAGACTGTATCACACTGTTACTCTCTGAGTCATCTTAGATATTATCAAAGCTAGCAATAATGCCCAACCCATACGCCTGAAATAATTTTCTGCTGAATGAGTAACTGAAAACCGGAGTTGACCCAAAGTGGATCACAGGCCTAGAAGCTATAAAATCCTGACTTGCTTTTCACCATTAGACTACAGGAGCATTCCAAAACGCAAGACCCCTAAGGCCCCAGACCAATCATGTACGCCCAAACTCACTTTTCTCAAAGGCAGTTCCGAGAGAGAAGAGGGAGATCTTACCTCGAGGGAAGATCCCTGGGTCCATGAAGGTGGCCATACTGAAGTTGGCCAGCACGAAGAGGAACACCACCGCATTGTAGACGGGCACTGCGGGCGACACGGACAGGCTCAGTCCCGGGCAGCTGCACAGGTGAGAGAGGAGACGGGGGCTCGACACTCGGCACAGCGCCGCAGGAGAGGGCTGGGGCGCACGCCCACACCTGCGTACGCCTCGTGTGGCTCTCCTTCGCTGTCTGAAATCATCTTCACCCTCCCCGACAGGTGGCTCCAGTCTCCCAGGAAAATGCTCACTTTAGATCAAGGTACAGGACTCACACGCCCTCGCACCGATGTCTGTGTTCCTCAGATGCACTCCGACCCCGCAGACTGCCAGGCGTCAGGGACTCTGTCCTGACCGCCTCCTAACCAGACCCAGGAGCGGGCTCTAGGAGTGTAAAGGCACCGGCTGCAGTCCTGCCCGGGACAGCCCGAGGCCCGGGCACCCCAGCCGAGCCCCGCTGACCACACGCTGGCCCAGAGAGGGGACCCCCGGCTGCCTCTCTGGCTCAGAATCACTCGCCACTGCTTTGAGTTCCCTCAGATCCATTACAGATACAAATGTGTATCAGATACTTCAGGGAATCTTATTCAACTAGCGGCTAGTTCTCAGGGTAATCGAAAGGAAACCACTCATAGACAAGGAAGCATACCAAGACCCTGAGATCAATGAATGAAGCAGAAGAGTGGAGAAGAGAGAGAGAAAAGGTATCAGACCAAAGCAGCCCTAAATCCTGCAGGGAAAAGAAACCGGCCACACGTATGGAGAATTCCAGAGTTCAAACCACGAGACGGCCTCAAGGGACTTCTGAGTGACACCAAGAGTGAGCTAGGCCCTCAGCTTCTGTCAGGACAGAAGGCTCAGGAATGCGGCCAGCTCTCCCTTTCCCTGAGGAGGGTTCCTGCAAGTGTCAGAAGAACAGCTGATGAGCTGCCTGCGGGGTCCATGGTATCAAACACCCTCTCTTCCGGCTCAGCTCAGAGGAACTTCCCACTACAAGACAGCTGCTAAACGCCCTAATCTGCTCTGTGGCCGAGAACTTAATCTCCAGAATTAGGCCAGTGTCTGTCCTTGTCCCCCTTCAGCCAGACCAGCCGAAAGGAGAGGAAGAGTTCGCTGAAGGAAAGGAAGAGGCGCCAGCAGAACAAGACAGCAAATGACTTCGGAGAATCAATCCATAGCAGGCCTGGATTCTGCTGAGAGCTGATCTGTCTCCATCCAAACAAGCACAGCGCTGAACAGTGATTCAGGACATGCAAACAAACAGAGCTCCTCAGTGAGAAATAAACCAACAGCAGGGTTTCCCTGGTGGCTCAGCAGTAAAGAATCTGCCTGCAAATGCAGGCGATGTGGGTTCGACCCCTGGGTGGCAACATCCCCTAGAGAAGGACATGGCAAACCACGCCAGTGTTCTTGCCTGGGGAAATCCCACGGACTGAGGAGTATGGAAGGTTGCAAAAGACTTGGATGCGACTTAGTGACCAAACAACACGACAACAAACCAACGATGAGAGGCTGAACTGACTGTCCCAGAGTGTCTCCCAAGTCTTTACCACCACCGTCTCTTTATTCAAATTCCATTTAGCCAATCATCAGAAAAAACTGAAGTAAATATTCACGACGCGCCAGGCTCTCTCAGACAGTAACTCTCCATCGCCTCTGCCTCTCTCGGGCCAGGACCTAGCTGGGAGTCATCACCGCGAAGCCAGGGCGAGGTGGCGACCTCAGGGAAACACAGACCCTCAGCCTCGGCTCTGGTTTCATCCTGCCAACGTCTCCTATGGAAGCCTCTTCCTCTGGGGGCTGACTCAAAAAGATGACCCCACACCTTGGCAGGGTTTGGGGTGGAGTACGAGCAAGAAGGCAGAGCCTCCACACAGCCCCACCCAAAGCTAGGGTGACCTCCTAGGCTCCTCGGGAGGGAGGGAGGGAGGGAGGGAGGGAAACTGAAAACCAGTCCTCTAGGTCAGAGCCCCTCCCTGGCTCTTAGCTGTCACTTCATTTCCGCCCAGCGAAGAGGAGAAAGGGCGACTCACTGGACTCCTACAGCCTGGGGAGATAATTGGAAGGAAAAAGGGATTAATTCCTTAGAGCACTGAGGTCTCTGTGATTTAAAAGTCTCATTCCTAGAACTGGCTACTGTGGCCTCTGGAGCTTCGGAAAAAATAAAGGTCCCTCCATCTCTGAGTGAAACTAAGGTGAACAAGAAGGACACTTCAGCCTCACTCACAGATGTCAATCTTTCTTTCCCACTCTTTCCTCAGTTTCTGCTTTTCTAAACAAAGCAAACCACTCCATTTCTTGGATATCCTGCCAACGACCTGCCCCTGCATAATGAACTTTACCCCTTAGAACCTTCTTGACATCAACCCCTCCCAGCTGAAGTGTGTGACTCTAGAATCAAGTTCCCATCTCTGTTCCAAAATAAAAAACTAAAGTTCCAAAATAAAGCCAATCCCCACTGTGGCAAGTATCTAGAAAAGATGCAAATAACTCAAAGGCATGGACGATCCTGGCTCCTGGACTCAAATCAAAGACTACTGCTTCCAACCTGAGCACTCCAAGTCAAGAACGTCCCACCAAGGAGAAGCCTGTGGGAGTGGGGCCTGCTCCTGCCACACCCCACCTCCTGCCTGGCTCAAGAGGGGCTTGATTCCTAGGTGACCCCCCAAGTGGCCTGTCTGCATCTGCTGCCTTTGATGGGAGGAGGTGAGGCCTGAGCTGAGGAGCTGTTGGGGCTCGTCCTCCGCTAATCACAGAGCTGCGAGCGCAGGGAGTGGCCGTCGCTCAGAAGGCTGGCTGACTCACGGTGAGACTCCCAGACCTACACCACCCCAGGGAGAACAGGTTCTTCTGCCCGCCCCGCCAGCACTCCTGTTTCCAAGGGCAAATAAAATTGGGAGTTGCTGTGCTGCTGCTAAGTCACTTAAGTCATGTCCGACTGTGCGACCCCATAGACGGCAGCCCACCAGGCTCCTCCATCCCTGGGATTCTCCAGGCAAGAATACTAGAGTGGGTTGCCATTTCCTTCTCCAAAATTGGGAGAGTGGGTTTCAATACTCACAGTACTGAAAATCTGTTCCCCTGCTCTAACTCTTCCTATGAGAAAACTAAAGTAGGAGTTAAGAAGCTTTGGATTTCAATCCTGTCTTCAATGCTTTGCTATTGTAGCCTTAGGTAATTTACAGGAAATTCTGCAAGCTTGTTAGGTCAGCTACATAATAAAGATGAGAGAATGAGAGAGACAATGTCTGAGAAGAGCTCACATTCCCTGTAAACTAGCCGGCTTAATATGAGCATTCGAAAGATAGAAGAAACAAACAAAAAGCATTATTAACCGTCTCCATCATCACCAATTATCATTCCAGCCCCACCTCCCTCCCTAACTGCACTTCCCCGGTCTGAAGTACCAGATTCAAGAATACAACAGAGGTATTTGCTCCTGAAGGACAGGCTTAGGCATTCCTGCCGTGCCTAGCGCCCACTCCGAGTGTATGCGGAGTGTTCCTTGGTGACGAGGCCAGGCTAGAGAGAACAGCCCACTTCTTGCCCCTGGGGATCCGCAAGATTCCACGGGAAAACAACCCCTTCCCCTCTGGGTGGGTGAATCTCTCCTGGAACACTGGGTTTGTCCTGTCTTCTCCAGACCGTCAAGCAGCTGAGTACAAGACGTAGGACTTGGGCACGTACTCCTGGATGAGAAAACAACGTGGGAAGGACAAGAACCACCACTGCTCAATTAATGCCCTAAATCACGAGGCTGCTCCCACTCAAATCAGGTGCCAGCACCTCTGCAGTCATGGGGGAAAAAATCCCAGAGGGAGAGCTACTGAGGTTGCCCAACTCAGTGGATGAGACGCTGGAGGGGCGAGAGACAGAGATGGGAGAGGTGGAAGCTCCTCCACGGCCGGGGCCCTGGCAGGACCAGCACCGGGTTCTGGACAACCCTGACTTTCCTTCCTGCAGAGGATGACTCTCAGCCCAGACTTTACCCCTGTGCCTGCCCCGTGGGTTTTAGACAAAGACACCTCAGACACAAGCTGACTTAACTCTGCAGCTCAAGGAGACTTATTCCTAATGGTACTGCAGGCCTCAGGTCCCCAGGAAGGCAAAGAGGAGACACCCAGTGTCCGGGGCTCTATGCGCCAGCCTCTCTTGAACCAGAGCAGCCCGACCCTTACACCTTATATACTGGGTTCCACAGAAGAGCTCAATTAAAAAAAAAAAAAAAAGGCATATTGCTTAAATAAACTCTCTAGGTGAACTTCCTCTTTATACAGAGAAGACAGAGGCCTGCAGCAGCTAACCGACTTTAGCAGAGCCAGCTTCCCCAAACTAGCCTTATCCCTCTCCCCTGGAACTGCCCGATGCCCATCACAAAAGGAGACTCAGTGAAGCCAGGTGGAGTCCAGGCCGGTGACCTTAAACGCAGGGTGTTACCTAACCAAGACCGGGAGGTTCCTTTCGCAAGCCCCCAACTCCCCAGAGTGGGCACAGCACAGAGCTGCGGGCTCCCCACGAGCTCCTGCTGAGTTTCAGCACTGGCCAAAGGCTGTACTTGAGAGGCGCCGGGTCACGCGGAGGCCTCTGGAGCAGAACACCGCCACGTCGTGCCGACCACACCCAGCTGCTCGTGGCGGCGCGGCACTTTCCCCGCTTGACCAAGGAACAGGGAGGGTGAACCGCGCCAGCGACCGGAAGCCTGCGTGCCTCCACGGACCACACTGCCCACCAGGAGGGCTCGGCCTCCTGCTCCCAGGCCTGGAGGCCCCACAGGAGGTCCCACCTGGGGCCGGCCCTGCGGGGAGGACAGACAGCTGCAGCCTGGTGAGGAGCACAGGGGGACAGCAGACTCGGGCGCCAGCAGGAGCTGGCTCCAGAAGAGCCTCCCTCTAGTCTCGAACTGAGAGCAGTCTTTTTAGGCTGTAGACGGTTTTAAATGGAGAACCCTCAGGGGGACAGCGCGGTCTGGGAGCAGAGTGCTGCGGCCAGCCAGGCGTCTGCTCGCACCGGCGCTGCCACGTGCAGAGGGGGAGCAGCAGCCCCTCAGAGGCCATGCGCCGGGGCGGGGGGCGAGCAGGGCGTGCGGCACAGCCCCCGAAGCGGGCAGGGGCGACCCCCGGGAGCAAAGGACAGCCAGGCGCATGTCCCGAGGGGCCTGCCGGGGAACTCGAGCTGAGTCCTAAGGCGCTTCTCACTTCGGGTTAGAGGTGGTAACTCCAAGCAAGAGTCAGCCCTGTCCTCCAGGACCCTTCCTCCTAGAGCGGAGAGAGCAGGGAGTAGGAGGGCCCCTGACGTTTCTGGCACGAGGCAACGGGAAAGTAGGTTAAGCAGCTTCAACTATAGTTGAGAAAATGCCTATGTCAGGACAACTCTTTGTGGCAAAACTGGTAGAACCAGCCAAACACTTCGATGGCTCCAGATGAACAAGTTAAGAGTGAGGATTCTGCTCACCCCAACTCAAGAATGGGTGGGTCCAAAGAGGAACCCCAGAGCCAGTCCTCAGTCTCTTCGCTCTCCTAAGGCTTTGCCTCTTAAAGGAAAAGACTCCCTCTCTCATTAGGCAGGTCGAAGGGTGTCAGATCTAAGTCTTGGACCTATCCCTCCTGACAGCACCACAACTGTGACAGAAATACCAAGACCCCGTGTGACCATCCCTCGGTTAAAATGCTGCCTCTGCGCAGTGGTCATGATAGCTGAAACCAAAACAAGCCCGACGCCGAAGACTCACTTCTCCTTTCTGGAAGGCGGAGGTGAACCCTTGCAGGACTCCACAGGTGTGCTCAGGCCGAAGGGCCGGGCGAAGAACCTCTGACCTAGTCTGCTCTTCAGAGGGGGAGGTGGGAAGTAGGATGAGCCTTGGATAACAGGCTCATTCTTCCCTTGTTTAAAAACCAAACAGAAAAACACTGCATTTACTTTACCTCTGCATTATTACTCTTTCGGCCAAACAACCCAGTTTTGAGAATTCCTTTTGGCATCAGAAGCTCTATTCGGAGGGAGGTGGTTCCTTCCCTCCTATCACAGACTTAATTTCTGCTCCACTTTCTCCCTGTAACAGTGACTGCCTGTACCCCCACCATGCCTGCTTCACTCAGCCTTCAGCAAGTCCAAAGTGCTTTCATCCCTGGTCACTCCAATTCACCTTCTGCTTGCCAGCCACCTATACTGGCTCTAACCAGGACCCCACAATTAGGTTTGAGCTCGAATCGCAGCAGAGTCAACCCCCCAGAAAATCTAGCATGCTCTGATTGTCCAAGAGCCACAACTAGAGCACTAACCCATGACTCAGAAGCCTGGTAGATGTCAGATTATAAACAGGTAACAAAAAGACGCTCGCCAGGTAGTCGACAGCTGAAATAACAGGAGAAAGAATGAAGATAAATCACTCAGATCCCCTCCAGTAACAAGCAGATGAACAAAGGCTGCATATCCTAAGCGGGAAGTCTTTCAACACTGTTTTTCCTAAAAGGATCCTTGAAGCAGAGAAAGGCCCTCGACCCCCTTCAGCAGGAACCGATGTGAAGGCAGCCTTCTAGGACTCCTTCTTAAACAAAACCTGCTCTCTCCCCAGTGGCCTTCACTTCTCCAGCTTCGGCCCTTAAGAATACAGAGAAACCCAGGGATTCCCCGGGGGCCGAGCTCTGAGGAGTCACTGCTTTCACTGTGGGGGCCCGGGTTCGATCCCCGATCGGGGAGCCATCCTGCCTGTCGCACAGCGCAGTTAAAAGCACACACCCCCACCGTCACCACGGAAGCCATCTGAGCAACACCAAAAGCCCAAACCGTCTCATTGGCAGACCTTCTAAATCAAGTCTGAAATCCTCCAGGACTCTGAGTCCCCGCAATCTCAAATCTGAGCTTCGGTGAACCTGGGGAAAAGCCACAGCTACTTGACAAAGCTTCTGTCGAGTCCAGCTCTCTCACAGAACGGACTGCTGAGGCTGCTTCTCCCTCTCTGGTGACTCCCTCCCACTTCCTTTCTAGTTCAGAATCGTCTGATGATGAAGATGGGTAGGAAAAGAGGAAGACATCAGTGATTCCAGAGGAAGGGAGGCCGGGAAGGCAGAGGACTCAGCAGAGAGGGTGGGCCGGCCTGGACTCTTCTCACCACACCTCTGCGGTTTCCCTTCGCCTGTGTGAGGTCTCAAACACCCCCGGTCACTCTGCTTTGCAGGTGAGATGCCAACCCGAGGGGAGACATGTCCCCTCCCTCCCCGCCCCTGCCCCCGCCGACAGCACCGCTGGGAGGACACTCACGTGAAGGCGAAGAAGAGGGTCGTGGCTCCCACTAGGAAGATGGCGGCTGCTGAGACGGGAACATACTTGCTGGGTTTGAACCTCTTTGCAGACTCTGCGGGCATGTTGGAGCTCTGCTGGGAGATCTGCCCTGCCGCATAGCACAGGCCCACACAGCGGCAGAACAGACAAGAAAACGGGACGAGGGCGAGCAGAGAGAGGAGGCCCGAAGGAAACCAGGGACACAGAAAATTTAGAATTGTCACCCTTCCCCCTCCCAAATAAAACCAAAGGTCAAGAGATCCCCAAGGAAGGCAAGCACATGGGAGGGGGAAAGGCGAGTCCAGGTGATGAGTGACCCCCTCCCCAGAACGAGGCGGAAGGCGAGGTCAAGAAGCACAACCGGTACAGTCTGAAGACCGGAGACACACAGGAGCCTGCACACGTGCAGGTGGCCGCAGGCAGAGAGCACGGGCAGCTGGGCAGACCAGGGCACCGCGCATGGGGCGAGGCAGGTCCTCCGAGGGAAGAAGGGGCGGAGACAGGGCACACAGGAAGCGTCTTCGGAGGAGAGACTCAGCAGCGCGACCACCTCAGTCCCACCGGAGCGTGGGCGGCTCCCGAGGGCTGCCCTGTGTCTCTATTTCAATCCAAGAAGGGGCCCGGGGCTCCAGCTTTAAAGAGAAACCGTCTTTGCTGCGGCCCTCGTCCCCCTCGGCAGCGCTCTCAGCGCCACCACTCCCACACCTTGACTTCAGGGCTTGCAGTCTGGCAGTGGTGGTTTAATTTTATTTACTTTTCTCGATGGCTAAAGCTGGGCAGCAGCTGTTACAAGGTTGAGTTGTAAATCCTTTTCTTTGAAGGGGGGAGGGAAAACAGAGCCAAGAGAGTGCACGAGCGCAAGCTTGTCCGTCTTCAGTCTCTTCTCGTTACTCCCAAACCCTTCAAGGGCTCCGTTTCCTACAGAGCTCATGCAAAACTGAAGGGAAACACAAAATTCCCGAAGCCATGTTCTTCCCAATAAGCAAAATAAGATGAAGAAATCAAGTCCACTTGATGATACTTTTGAAAGGTCACTGTGGATGAAAGCAAAATTCCCGAGAGATTCCTGTTTCCAGGTTAGTCAATGTCTCTGACCTTCTTTAATCTTGGCCTTTCTAGATACAGAGTTCAACTGGGTTATGGTGCCTCACCTGGAGAAAAACAAATACCTGGATCAGAGAAATTTTTTCACGGCATTTCTTAGAACATTGAGACTAAAACCCGACAAAGTATTCTATTAAAATGTGCCCTCTGAAAGAAGATGACTTTCTACTTCACTTGTTTACGCGGGAAGGACTCTGAACTGGGAGGACAGTGGGCTCAGAATTCTTCCCTCTTCCAAGTGCTCTTCATTTTGAAGAGAAACATGGCCTCACGTGGCCTAAGGTCAGCAGAGAACTAGCTCTGGACACAGATGGGGCCTGTCCCATCTGACCCCAATGGGCAGTGACAAATACCAAGAACATCAAAATCTGAAAACAAACAAAGGCACAGCAGAGAAGGGCAGTCCAAGAAAAGAGATTTCCCTTTGAACAGAGAGAGTATTTATTGCTACAATGAAAAAAGTAGGACAAAATTAGGACAGCAAGTCTCATTTCCTTTCTGCGTACCGCTCTCTCGCTCTTACCCTTCTATGCTTTTCAGTTACAACCTTGAGAGAGGCAAAAGCTGAATTTTTGCTCTTCTGAAATAACCCGTGAGAGGACCTGGATGAGCAATGTCCTGCCCTGAGAGGCAAGATGCCCTCTAAGAGGAACTGAGTCACCAGAGTGGCTGGTCTTTCTCTTCCCAAGTCAACAGTTTGCTGCTCCTGTATTGGCCTAGTAGGAAGTCAAGGGACCCCACCTTCCCTGATACGATTAAGAACAGCAATTATTTCTGTTGATGGTAGTAGCAAAATAACACTTTGGATTGTACAGGGTGCTTTTCATCTAGTGATGTCAAAGCACTTAACTCACATTATCTGATGACACAGTTCCTTATCCCACTCCATAAAACTGAAGGTTAGAGAGCGCCTGAGGCCACCCACTAAGGAGTCAGGTCCCGAATCCCCAGTTCAAGGCCCCCTCTGCTAAAGCAAGCCCTTCCCAGCTTTCATTCACTACACCACTGAAGACAACCTGGAATCTGCAGACCAGACATTTTACTTAAGGTTTTTTTTTTCCATCCAAGAGGTGTGGTATCTCCCTAATACCAAAGACAGAAATGAAAATATCAGAAGTTTTCAATAGTGAAATAGGAATGTACCCTGGAATCGATCACTTCCTCCTTTCTGTGGCATGGGAGACAAAGGGTCTTCCCTCAAGATGCGCTCTCTCTCACTCACACACACAATACGTAGTTTTAGAGGGCCACAGTGCATTATTAGAATAGATTGATTCCTACAGAAACCAAAGCCCAACTTTCTGAATTTAGGCCTAAGTAACTTTGTTAACAGTCAGGAGCAAATTCTTAGTTTGCAGGCAGTACTATTAAACTTTCCCCTCAAAGCCTCAAAGATTAGAGAAGATGGAAAATTGCGCTGCTTATATCTAGGGTAGGATATCATTTAGATACCATATGTTATTTCAGATTATATTTTTCTGACAGGAAAAAAGTCACATGGGCTAATATTGTCAAAATAATTCAGAGTCATAAAAAGCCAGGCCATTTGGGGAGGACAGTACTGGGAAACAAAAGTGATCTGTGTAAGATATTTAGAGGATATATATCAGAAGTGACAAGACAAAACCTAAGGAGGCACTGGGTCTACTAAAGACACACCAGGTCAGAGCAGAAGGATGTCCTGTGAGTAACCGGGATGCGACTGCAGGCTGAGTGTGGTTCAGCAGAACCAGCAGTCTGGACCCTACAATCAAGGTGGGCAAGCAGGGGTACGACACCGTCACGCACAGAGTACTCTATGGAAGGCGAACACGTATACAGAAAAGGAACTACAGAATGTGTTGTTTCCAGGTTTTAAGGACGGTTTAACACACGTAGCTCCTTAAAGGGGTGAATGGATACTGGCAGCAAGACTGACAGCACAAGTCCTGTGTGTTAAGATAAAGTGGTATAATAGTATAATACTGCAAATCCGAATACAAAGTTATCAGTGCATGCTGAATAAGCCACATGCCAAGACAGCCAAAGAGAGGTTTAATATGGGTGTGATCGTTATAAACCAAGGTAGCAAAGTACATGGCAATACAAATCTTGAAAGTATTAGGTGGGTTTTAAAGACTAGGTGATAATGACTACCCTGAAGAGACTGAATGCTGTAGGAAGGGATCCTGGATTTAAACGGGGCGGAGGGGGAGGAGAACATCGGGTCAGCCCAGACAAGGCGGCATTGACCGGCGAGAGCTCCGAGGCAGAGCCCCGGTCGGGGGACCACGCTCATCTGAGCCCACACCTCCTTCCAGACTCCGTCGCCTCTCCTCCTCCTCTCGACGTCTCCATGTGGCCCGGTCGGTGAGACCCCTCCGACCCCCTGCCCCCCAGGGCCCCCACGGCAAGCCCCGGCCCGGCGCCCCGCTCCCGGTACTCCGTACTCCCACAAGCGGAGCCCCCGCGCTGGCCGGTGTTTGCCGTGGGAGCCCTG